>ML677330.1:185649-335534 GCA_007922305.1 Dermatemys mawii
CTGCTCACGCAGTGCACTGAGGTTGCAGCTGAGGGGGTAGCAGGGGAGAGGCCGGAGCAGCCTCCCCAGCTAGAGCTCAGGCGCCAGTTAGGAGGAGCCCACAGGCTGGATATGTAGTTTGCTCACACTTGTACTAGAGGCTGATGGGGGAAGAGAGTAAATTTGGGACTGTGACCAGCTAGGCTGAGGGAACATGTGCTGGGCAGAGAGACTAGGAGTCAAAACCAGTAAGATGAAAGAAAAGAGAGGGTGTGACACTAGCAGACCAGCTGCCTGCTCCTGCCAAGGCTTTAGGCGTCAGCTGAGCACTGACAAATTCACTGCTGAAAACCAGTCTGTTTCACTTGTGTGTTAGTGTGGTTAAGATGGGTACTCGATTTATAACAATGTATTTAGACTTTATGAAATGCTTGTAAAGTTCCTGCATGCATTAATCTCAGTTATAGTATCTTAAATATTACCTTAGAGCATATGATATAGTTTTTCCTTAGTTTTTGCTTTGCAATGTAAAAAATGTTTGCTCAAATTGTGAGCACAGTCAGGAGGAATCATCTCGTTCCCTATCAAAACTAAACATGTCATTGCAAGAAAAGCTGACAAGAAAATTTTTCATCTTTTGTTGTTTGGATTCTCTCAGGACCAGAGCTATGAAACAGAAACAGAGATCTCCAGGGTAGCCCTAAAAGGTACTCAAAGCTGACAAATTACAGTTCTACAGTTCTGTCACCTTTTGAAATCACAGACTAACTCGTTTGTATATATATATTTGCCTGCTTTAACCTTGTAATATCACTCATTTATTTTCTTAGTTAACAAATCCTTAGATAGTTTACTATAAAGGATTGGCAACAAAGTATTGTCTTCGTTTGAGATTTAAGACACAAATCAACCTGGGGTAAGTGAGATCATTTGAGACTGGGAGTAACCTGAATATGTTGTGATTTTAAGGGTATAGCAACCATCTATTACTAAGTCCAGCTTATCTGAGTGGTAAGATGGACTGGAATGACCAAGGGGACTCTCTGTGACTCTGTGGTAAGACTTGTATACAGGCAGGTCGCATCATAGGCACATTTAACATGCGCGATTTCAGCTTTACGCAGTCGGCGAAAAAAAGAGAAAAACAACAATTTAAAAACTGTATCTGTAGGACGGGTGATTCCGTCCACCATTAAACTCAATGAGTTTTCACTATACGCAGTTTTCGCTTTATGTGCTGACTATGGAACATAACCCTCGTGTAAGACGCGACTCATCTGTACTGCTTTAGGAGTTCACACTTGTTACTGGTTGGTGAAATCTAATTGTAGAACATATCACCAGTTTGGGGTGCCTACCATGCGCATCATAACAGTCTGCCCCGAGGTTGGCACCCTTGTGAGCCACTCCAAACCACATGATGGAAGAGAGGAAAAAAACTGACAAGAAGCTGGGGTTTTGGGGGAGAACTGGGATTAGTTTGACAGAGAGACTGGGAAACCTAAGAGGGGACAAAGGACAGATTTGGAAGAGAAGTCTGGGAGGGAGGATTGTGAGGTTGGGCCTGGGTGCCAGTAGGGATGGGGAACACGAGTGAGGGGAGGGAAGGACTGGAGATGGGGAGCCAGAAAGGGGTGGGGGGAAAAGAGAGAGGCTGGGAATGGCTGCGCAAAGAGACTGACACTGTCTGAAGGGATGAGACAAGAACATGCTGGACAAGGAGAGACTGAGAATGGATCGAGCAGTGGAAACTGGCTAGTTGAGGAGAATAGTACTGGGATGAGGAGTCTGGGTAGGGAAGAGAGAGGACTGAGATAAGGACAGGTTGAAGGAGATAGGCAAGTTGAAGAGAATTCTTGGGGGAAATGAGCAACAGAGTCTATGCCCATTAGAGGACACTCCTCTCCAGAGCCTCACCATTCCTCTGCTGTAAGCAAATCTTTGTGAAACTGTGGCAAAGTGGTCCATCCTCTTCTAGTGCTGATCCACAAAGAAGATGGCAGCCTACTATTGCTATCACTTGCTCCATTCACTCAAGCGGCTGAGATCTGCGTGGAGGACAAATATTCCAACCCTGTGGATAGCCCACATATTGGAATTTCTGATTTTCCAGTTTGTTTTTTTGTAAAGCTAAGATATTACACACAAGCAAGTATGCTAAAAGAACACTATAAAGAATGCAATGCCAAGTACTCAAGTTAGAAAGTTACTTATGCAACCTTAATTTGGCCTCTTTGTATATATGTCTTATTAGTCTTTTGCTGCGTGATCACATGCTATTTTTTCCACACAACCATTGCCTATTTCAGTGCACAAAATGGATGATGTTTACTACTCAATATTTTGTTTTCTCCTGAGGTTTCAATGTATCTTATTTATTGCATATTATCAGAAACCTTGCTCTGAAGAGACAATTTATTTCCTCGTGGGTTTTTCTCTGATGCTCATCACTACAGTATCCAAGTGCTTCGTAAACATTAATTGATTTTCACAATGCCAGTGTGAGGTGAGGTTATGGTATTACCTCCATTTTACATAGAGAGGTACAAAAAGATTAAGAGTGAAATCTCCACTAATTCTGGATGCCCTATTTGAAATACCAGAATCTGATTTTTCAGTGTATGTAGCAGTACATAGCACTCTATATATTCAAGCATAATTCTCACTGACTTCAGCTGCAGCTATGAATGCTAATCAAATACCAGTATCTCAAGTCAGACACCCAGAAAAAGCGGAACATACAATTAGTGACCACCTGTGAAAAGTTCGGTTTAAGTGATTTGCCCAGCCTCACATAGAAGCTCTGTGGTAGAGGCAGGGACAGAATCCAAATTGCAGGGTAGCATTCAACTGCCTTAATCATAAGGCCATCCTTCCTGCAACCTTCTACTTCATTCACTACACTCTTCCCAATTCTGCAAAAATGAAGCAAGTATCCTACAAACAGCTACACAATCCCCAGAGCATGTCCATTATGCTATCTCTTGCTCCAGTCCCATTCTCCTCACCTACCTAGTCCCATTATCCACTGCTCAGGTTTACAGAAGAAGTCTGAAGAGATGAATATCTTCACCCCTTTAATGGGTTATTGCTCTGTTTTCAACCTCTTTTTACTCAAATCTCTGGGCCAGTTTCTGACCTATAGACAGACATATACAAATCCTCCATATTTCAATGGAAGCTAAATATGCACTTCCAGGAGGAGCCTTATATATATATACACACATAATTGATTGTTCAGCCACAGGATATCAATCATTTCAGAAAATGATGTGTCCTTTAAAATTGTATCAAAATACATATTTGAAACAAATGAACATAAATAATGTTTCCAGTTTTCACCTTGGCTGTTGCCAAGTAAGAAACATGTTCTAATTTGGATGAGAACTTCTTTTATAGCACACAATTAGAGAATTACATTAGCAAAATACAGTGCATAAATTGTAGACATTCTTACAGATTAGTTTCTGTGCATAAACAGGCCTTTTTATGTGCAAGTTTTGAATCATTCACAAATGTGAGTTTAGGACCAATCCTGGCTCATGCTAAGTTCCCTTTGTGCTACTCCTGGAAGAGCTTGTTCTAGCAAGTGGATTTAGCCAGAGCAGATTTGACAAAGAGTCCTGTGGCACCTTAAAGACTAACTAAAATTTTTTTAGAGCATAAGCTTTCGTGGGCTAATACCCACTTCGTCGGATGCATGCAGTGGAAGTATCCAGGGGCAGGTATAAATAGGTAGGCAAGAACCAGGTGGGAGATAACAAGGTTAGTCCAATCAGGCTGAACCAGCTTGTTATCTCTAATCAGGGAGGGTGAGGTGTTCCTCTAGCAATTGAACTGGAGGTGTGAATAGCGAAAGAAGAGAAGCTGCTTTTGTAGTTAGCTAGCCATTCAAAATCTCTATTCAGTCCCAAACTGATTGTGTCAAATTTGCAAATGAATTGCAGCTCTGCAGTCTCTCTTTGCAGTCTGGACTTGAAGTTTTTTTGGGGCAAAATGCTGACCTTTAAATCTTCTATGGTGTGTCCGGTGAGGTTGAAGTGCTCTCCTACAGGTTTTTGAATATTACCATTCCTGATATCTGATTTGTGTCCATTTATCCTTTTTCGTAGGGACTGTCCAGCTTGGCCGATGTACATAGCAGAGGGACATTGCTGGCACATAATGGCGTATATTACATTAGTAGATGTGCAGGTGAATGAACCAGTGATGGTGTGGCTGATCTGGTTTGGTCCTGTGATGGTGTTGCTGGTGTAGATGTGTGGGCAGAGTTGGCATCGAGGTATATTGCATGGATTGGTTCCTGAGTTAGAGTTATTATGGCGCGGTGTGCTGTTGCTGGTGAGAATATGCTTGAGGTTGGCAGGTTGTCTGTAGGCCAGGACTGGCCTGCCTCCCAAAGCCTGTGAAAGTGAGGGATTGTTGTCCAGGATGGGTTGTAGATCACTGATGATGCATTGGAGAGGCTTTAACTGAGGACTGTAGGTGATGGCCAGTGGTGTTCTGTTGTTTTCTTTCTTGGGCTTGTCTTGCAGCAGCAGGCTTCTGGGTACGCATCTGGCTCTGTTGATCTGTGTCCTTATTTCCTTGTGCGGGTATTGTAGTTTTGAGAAAGCTTGGTGGAGATCTTGTAGGTGTTGGTCTCTGTCTGAGGAGTTGGAGCAAATACGATTGTACCTCAGTGCTTGGCTGTAGACAATGGATCGTGTGGTGTGCCCGGGGTGGAAGCTGGTGGCATGAAGGTAGGCATAGCTGTCGGTAGGTTTTCGGTATAGGGTGGTGTTGATGTGGCCGTCATTAATTTGCACCGTGGTGTCCAGGAAGTGGACCTCCTGTGTAGACTGGTCCAGGCTGAGGTGGATGGTGGGGTGGAAGCTATTGAAATCATGGTGGAATTCTTCCAGAGTTTCTTTCCCATGGGTCCAGATGATGAAGATGTCATCAATGTAGCGTAGATAGAGGAGGGGCGTGAGTGAACGAGATTTGAGGAAGCGTTGTTTCAGGTCAGCCATAAAGATGTTGGCATACTGTGGGGCCATGCGGGTGCCCATAGCGGTGCCACTGGTCTGGAGGTATATATTGTCACCAAATTTGAAATAACTGGGTGTGAGGATAAAGTCACAGAGCTCAGCAACCACTTGTGCTGTGGCATCATCAGGGATTCTATTCCTGACAGCATGTATTCCATCTTTGTGTGGGATGTTTGTGTAGAGAGCCTCTACATCCATGGTGGCTAGGATGGTGTTTTCTGGAGTTTTCTCAGGAAGTCGGTGGTGTCACGGAGATAGCTGGGAGTGCTGGTGGCGTAGGGTCTGAGTACAGTGTCCACATATCCAGACAGTCCTTCAGTGAGAGTGCCAATACCCGAGATGATGGGGCGTCCAGGATTTCCAGGTTTGTAGATCTTGGGTAAAAGATAGAATAGCCCCAGTCGGGGTTCTAAGGGTATGTCAATTTGTTCCTGTGTTAGTGTAGGGATAGTCCTGAGTAGAGGGTGCAGTTTCTTAGTATATTCTTCAGTGGGATCTGAGGGAAGTGGCCTGTAGAAATTGGTGTTGGAGAGTTGTCTGGTAGCCTCCTTTTGGTAGTCAGACCTGTCCATGATGACAACAGCACCTCCTTTATCAGCCTCTTTGATTATGATGTCAGGGTTGTTTGAGGCTGTGGATAGCATTGCGTTCTGCTCGATTTAGGTTGTGAGGCAGGCGATGTTGTTTTTCCACAATTTCTGCCTGTGCACGTCGGCGGAAGCATTCTATGTATAAGTCCAGACTGTCATTTCGACCCTCAGGAGGAGTCCATGTGGAGTTCTTCTTCTTGTGCTGCTGGTGGGATGGTGTCTGTGTATCAGTGCGCTGTTCTATGTAGTCTTGAAAGTATTCTTTGAGTCGGAGACGGCGAAAGTAGGCTTCCAGATCACCGCAGAATTGTATCATGTTTGTGGGGGTGCTGGGGCAGAACGAGAGTCCTTGAGATAGGACAGACTCTTCTGCCGGGCTGAGTATGTAGCTGGATAGATTGACGATACTGCTGGGTGAGTTAGGGGTACCACTGCTTGGCCCCATGTGGCAGGCAGGATTTTAGATAGCTTGCAGTCCTTTTTCTTTTGTAGAGAGGTGAAGTGTGTAATATAGGTCTCCTGTCTTATTTTAGTAAAGTCTGTTTGTGTGGAGGGTTGGTTGTTTATCAAGGTCTCCAGGTTGGAAAGCTCTTTTCTGATGTTTTCCTGTTTGCTGTACAGGATGCTGATCAGGTGGTTCCTCAGTTTCTTAGATAGTGTCTGGCATAATCTCTCACTGTAGTCTGTGCAGTATGTAGAAAGCAATGGATTTTTCACCTTCAGTCCATTTGGTATGATGTCCATCCGTTTGCATTTGGAGAGAAAGATGATATCAGTCTGTATTTGTGCAAGTTTCTTCATGAGGTTGATGGATTTCCACTCCATACGGCTAAATGCAGTGCCTTGCATGTTGTCAAGAATCAGAGGGGTAGCCGTGTTAGTCTGGAATTGCAGAAACCTGTAGGAGAGCACTTCAACCTCACCGGACACACCATAGAAGATTTAAAGGTCAGCATTTTGCAGCAAAAAAACTTCAAGTCCAGACTGCAAAGAGAGACTGCAGAGCTGCAATTCATTTGCAAATTTGACACAATCAGTTTGGGACTGAATAGAGATTTTGAATGGCTAGCTAACTACAAAAGCAGCTTCTCTTCTTTCGCTATTCACACCTCCAGTTCAATTGCTAGAGGAACACCTCACCCTCCCTGATTAGAGATAACAAGCTGGTTCAGCCTGATTGGACTAACCTTGTTATCTCCCACCTGGTTCTTGCCTACCTATTTATACCTGCCCCTGGATACTTCCACTGCATGCATCCGATGAAGTGGGTATTAGCCCACGAAAGCTTATGCTCTAAAAAAATTTTAGTTAGTCTTTAAGGTGCCACAGGACTCTTTGTCACTTCTGCAATTCCAGACTAACACGGCTACCCCTCTGATTCCAGAGCAGATTGTGCTCCATGGCTCACTGAACACGATAACAGACCGTAGGGTCCCTGAGGCTGCTTTAAATTATGATGGGGAAGCGAATGGAAGAAAACCAGCATCAGACACTGGAGCTGCAGATGGCTGCTTTACATCTTCCTCCTCAACAGAGTCTGGTCTTTACTTGGATGCTGCTGAGGATTCAGTCCTTAGCCTCCAATTCATTGAAGCATTTAAGCACAAGCTTAAGTGTTTTGCTAAATAGGAATGGTCTTAAACTCAGGGTGAAGTGGGGTCTTCATGTGCAGAATTACTGGTGGACTCACCTATGCTGCACATCAAACTTAAGCAGAGCGTGGAAAAATCTGACACAGACACTGATTTGCCCCCACATCATCTTTTTTTAAATTAGAAATGAGAACTCACTAGGATTAGGCATACTGATGCCATCACTCCCAGTATTCTCCAAATCTCTAATGCTTTAACAGGGCTCCTTGTAACTGCCTTTCAGTGTTCTGTAGAGTTGAATGTGTTTTACTGGCCAAACCTGTCTGCAAGCAGCCTATAGTTCAACACAGTCAACATCAATAAGAGTTTTTAAACTTTGCAAACTACCATTGGGCAAACTCAGTCCTGTGATTAAATGTGATTTGACAGAATGAAGACAATGGGTAGGAAAGCCCAAAGAGGATGTATGTTGGTGTGTGATTATCTGTTGTACAATGTTGCCATTTATAACATATAAATGGGTCTAACCTTTCCATTCTGCGTTGGATGTACAGAATTTGCCAATAACGTAATAAGTATATATGATAGATAAATGATTTCTAATTTTTAAGTAGTAAGCACAAACAGTATTTTAATCAGTAGAATGTATTTCTCAATATATAGCTGTTTCGAAAACCAAACCAGCAATCAATATTTATAACTGACACCTCGTCCAGAGTTATTCCTGGTGTACAGTATATGACAGTCATATATTCCCTAAATTACCTTTTGAAGAAGTAGCACCTCTGATAGAACACAGAGATTAACACTCCCACAGCGTGTAAAATGGTGAATCATTCTAGCAACAGCAACAAACATTCAGGGAAAATGGCTATACAGTACATTCTCCCTGCTTAAAGTAGGATCTCCTTTCATATGCTGTATTGTGAATAGTCCAAATACACCAGCTACATGAATATATTCTGTTTACAGTATATCAGCCTAAAGCTTACAGAGAAATGAATGAAGCCTTTTAAAAAGCCCCTGCACATCTCTGTGGGTGGGGAAGAGAATTTGGTTGGACCAGTAGGGGGATCTAACTCCTGAGAGCTTGTGCCAAACCTTACTATTGGATGCCGCCCGTCAGTGTGTCTTAAGGTGCAAATGGGTATGTGTCTTGGGTACAAGAAAAGGCTTCTCTGCCTCCCACTGGCCAATGAGGGGAGGACTAGGGAGGCTGACTGGCTCTCTCATACACACCCATGTTTGCCCTGCCTTATACTGAGCTGCATTCTCTGTGGTTGCCAGCTGCTTAAATCCATTTCTGTTTCCATCTTTCATTCACCTGCATGTTTGGATCAAACGGAGCACTTCCATCTGCACAAAGGATTAGAGCCAAACAAAAACAAAATTTTTTTAAAAGTTAAAATTAGATTGTTAAAATTAAGGCAGAGGCTGTGTATTCACATTCCCTGTGTTTGCCCAATGCAATGAGACCCTGATCCTGACTACATTAAAATATCAATGGTTAATAACTGTTAGAGCTATGAAAAAATCATGCTCCCCAACAGTGAACTGTTTGACACCTCTCAGCAAAGAATTTTTCCAGTTTTCTGCAAAACCAAAGCAAGCAGTTTCGGCAGGTAACAACAGTCTGCCATTTGTTTCATGTAAAAGCACTCTTGCTATGAGGATTTATGACAAAACAAACATTTCTTAGAGCAACTATACAATTTTCCTAATGTTTCAGCAATCCTCTGTATTTACTGGTCAAAGGAGGAATATTTTACCCTGGTTCAAATAGACAAATTCTCACAACTATTTAGGAATAGTTTATGTTCTCACTGGAACAGTTTTGCACTTTCATAGCCTCCCACCCAGCTGCTACATCCTACAAGGGTCTGAATGAACTTTACAGGCATTAATTGACAGCCCTCCAGCAAATCTCTAATAAAGGAATGTGCCTGATCAGGAGAGAGGTGGCCCAGACTTTGAATGCAGATTAGAATTTAGTGTCTGAGGGGACTGGGACGCAGAGTTCCATTTGGAGTTTGTCTAGTATCATAGATAATTGCTGCTTTGTTATGTTACAGGTTTCACATGCATTAACCAATGTGACTGGTTACATCTACTATATGACTACACTGGGGATTAGCCAAAATTGATTGCTTAGTAATGAAGTGCCCTTTAACTGAATGTTGAAAAAAAGTCATAAAAGGTATTTTAAAGTGTCTGTTAAAGAGGACATGGGTTCACCTACTGGAGGTTCTCATTAGTGCAGGTGTCACTGTATTTCAACTAATACAGAGAATCATCAAAACATGGGGCTGGAAGGGACCTCAAGAAGTCATCAAGTCCAGTCCCCTGTGCTGTGGGAGAACCAGCGAAACCTAGACCATCCTGAAAAGTGTCTGTCCAACTTATTTTTTTTTATACCTTCCCTGATGGGGACTTCACAACCTCCCTTGGAAGCGCGTTCCAGAGCTTGACTACCCTTATAGTTGGCAAATTTTTCCTAATATTTAACCAAAATCTCCCTTGCTGAAGATTAAGCCCATTACTTTTTGTCCTACCTCCAGTGGACATGCGGAACAAGTGATCATCATCCTCTTTTATAACAGCCCTTAACATAGTGCAAGACTATTATCAGGTCCCCCCTCAGTCTTCTTTTCTCAGGACTAAACATGCCCAGGTTTTTTTCAACCTTTCTTCATTGGTCATGTTTCTAAACATTTTATCATTTCCTTGCTCTCTTCTGGATTCTTAAATTTGTCTACATCCTTCCTAAATCGTGGTGCCCAGAATTGGACACAGTATTACAACTGGGTCATCACCATGACTGAGTAGAGCAGGACAAACCTCCAGTGCCTTACATACAACACTTCAGTTAGCACTCCAGAATCAAATTAGCCTTTTTTGCAGCTGCATCACATTGACAACTCATATTCAGTTTGTGGTCCACTATAACCCCTAGATCTTTTTCAGAAGTACTACCACTAGACCAGAGGTGGGCAAACTGTTGCCCACAGGACCATCCTGCCCAGCCCTTGAGCTCCTGGTGGGGAGGCTAGCCCCTGGCCCCTCCCTGCTGTCCCTTCTCCCCCGCAGCCTCAGCTTGCTGTGCTGCCAGTGCTCTGGGCACTCCTGCCAGGCAGTGCGGCTGTGAGAGCCACTGGAGTGTAGTGTATTAAATTGCTCCATGTAGGAATGTGCTACTTACAGAGCACCAGGACTGGCAGCTGTAAGTAGTACACCATAAGTAGCACATTCGTTCAGGGAGCAATTTAAAACACTACACCCCAGGTAGGGAAGGCTGTGCCTCCCAAAAGAGTCTGGGCCCCATCCCTTATCCACCCCTTCCCACCCCGACTACCCCACCTCCCACCCACCCAAACCCCCAGTTCCTTGTCCCCTGACCGCCCCCTCTCAGGACACTCTACCCCTAACCACACACCCACCAGACCCCATCTGCTATCCACACACACACACATCCCGCTCCCTGCCCCCTGACAAGCCCCCCAGGACTCCCTGCCCCTTATCCAACTGTCCTGCTCTCCGTCCCCTAACTATGCCACTCAGAGCACCAGACCTGGCAGCCGTAATACACCGCAGGTAGCACATTCCTATGGGTTGCAATTTAATATGCTACACCAGCCCTCCATACAGTTTCAGAACCCCAATATGGCCCCTCAGGCCAAAAAGTTTGCCCACTCCTGCACTAGATAGTTATTCACCCATTTTGTAGCTGTGCATTTGATTTTTCCTTATTCACTAAAATACTTTCCCCTTGTCTTTACTGAATTTCCTCCTGCTGAATTCACACCAATTCTCCAATTTGTCAAGGTCATTTTGAATTTCAAACCCTCCAAACTGCTTGCAACCCCCCACTCCAGGCTGGTGTCATTCACAAATTGAAAATGAAATTCACAAAATGAAAATTCATTTTCATTTTGTGCATATTTCAATATTTCCATTTCATTTAAAAAATATTTAAATATTTCATTTTCAAAATAATTTTCATTTTGTGAATATATCAATATTTTCATTCACAAAATGAAAAATATTGACTAGTGCAGGACCCAGGACTAACCCCTGCAGGACCCCTCTAGATATGCCCTCCCATTTTGACAGCAAACCACTGATAACTACTCTGAATACGATTTTTCAACCAACTGTGGATCCACCTTATAGTAATTTCATCCAGACAACATTTCCCTAGTTTACTTATGAGAATGGCATGCAGCACTGTGTCAAAACCCTTTCTAAAAATCAAGGTATATCACACCTACTGCTCCCCCTCGTCTCACCATCCACTAAATCAGTAATCCTATCGAAGAAGAAAACTAAGTTGGCTCACCATGATTTGTTCTTGACAAAGCAATGCTGACTATTCTTATAATTTTATTATCCTCTCAGTGCTTACAAACTGATTGTTCAATTATTTGCTTCAGTATCTTTCCAGGCATTTAAGTTAGACTGACCGGTCTATAATTCTTTGGGTCTTCCTTATTCCCCTTTTTAAAGACAGGTACATACTGTTGCAGTATTCTAATCAGCACGGGCCCATGAGGTCATCATAGTCCATATATCTAGGTACTTTTATAGGCCTAATAACCAGTGTCTAAGCACCATAACCTGCTTAAATCTCATTTGTAGAAAAGTAAGCATCCAAAAAATAGGGCTGAACTGATGCAGTGATATTAACAGCACGCACGATACTTCTTTTACTCCCTCTCTAATTCTTAATCTCACCATGACAATTGTTTCTGTCCACCACAGTGAATATGTTCTATAGATCAAAACTCCTATATCTAATAAGATGTTGATTTTACGTAATTTTGGAATGTTAACTGATTTGTTTTCTTTCAGTGCAAACTTGGTGGTACTTCATTATTAAAAGCCCCATTTGGGGAACACTAGAGTTAATGATGTGAAATCTAAGCTGTGGGCCAGGGCAAGGCAATCTGATGAGACAGTCACTCTGCCCCTACTATATATAGGTATGGTTCTGATCCAACCACTTGAATTTCTGATACACTTAACCTTGAGGGAAGAGTGTCAAAGATATTGGTGCCAGGCTCACTACAGTCAGGAATCCGCCACTAATGCTCAGAGAGCAAGCTAAGTAGGAAAAAAAGGAAACCAAAACAAATCTAACACCAGAAGCACAAGTCTACCCTCAAATATGCCCAGAAAACACTCTGAAATCAATAGGATGGGGTGATGGAAAAGGAAACTATAAGAAATGATATTTTGTTTTTAAACCATGGGATTTAAATATGATAATCATTTTCAAATCAGTAGTTAACACAGTTTTAGCTGAGAAAATATAAGGTCTGCTATATTTGAGGATCACAAAAAGATGCCACAATTGCTATGTGCCTGATGAAAAGTTACATCCATCAATAACAATATGCAACAGAGAATTAGTATTTGTTTTGCAGCAGCTCTGTGACAGATTTATTAATAAGAAAATCTGGAAATAACTTAAGAGTTTTCAATGACAATACTGAGCATTTAAAATATATCTTTTTTTTTTATTCCTGGAAGATCAGCTACAATAGGTTTGTTTGCAAAACTGCTTTTCCCCCCAATTTGAAACATCAGAAGTTGTGTAAACGTTGGGAGAGCAGTATTTGTAATTTTGTAATTATGTCACTTGTTATTCACATTAGTTAGGAATATTACATGATTCCTATATTCCTCAGTGGAAGTCAGGGCCTCATTGTGCTACATCCTGTACATACTTACAATAAGAGATGGTCCCTCTCCCAACTCTAGTTTACAATATAAGGGTTGTCTACATTGCAAAACAAAGCTCTCTCTTCAGTCACAGCTATCCCAGGTCCAAACAGCAGTGAAGACAGGGCACCATACCTTTTAACTTGGGTTAGTGTCCTAAGCTAAAGCCTATTGGACAGTCTGAGGTGGAACGACTGCCTCAAGTTAGGCCAAGGCTAAGCACTGTTGAATACCTCACCCTAAGTAGGCAATACAGACAAAGGAAGTATTATCTCCATTTTAAAGATGAGCACCAGAGAGCATAAAGATTTTTGAAGTACTCAGCACCCAGTAACTCCCACTAATGTTTTTGAAAATCTTGCCATAAGTGACTTACCCAACATACAAAGGAAGTCTGTGATTCCAATTCAGTGCCTTTATCACTAGGCCATTTTCCTCATCTGATCACCACACACACACACACACATGGAAAGCAGAACAAATTCTGAAACTGTATGAAATCTCAGAGGCAAGCTCTCACTTGAAACACTGTTCAACAATTCCAGGGGGGAAATACAAAGAGTTTTAATCACATTTAATTCCCCTACCAGAAATATCTTACTGAGCACCATCTGGACTCTGATTGTAACTAACTTCTATTTAGACTTATTACCCTTTCTTTATTTGTGCTGGGTTTCTTCTCTTCCCCCTAGTTAGGTACATTTTTGCTTAATTTGGGAAATGATACAGGTAGCGCATTAAAAAAATATATTTGACACTCAGAAATAGAACTATTTATGAAAAAAGATTCTTAAAACATGGGATATGAGTAAATTCAATGAGGAAATTTGTCAAAAGAGTTCCTCTGCCACACACACCAAGTGGAGACAAAACCATCTGCTAGTTAAAGAGGGATTGGTGTGGAATGGCAAAATCCCTTCACTTGCTGTACTATAGAACAGTCTATAGACTTCACTAGAGCAACACAGAATCATAGAATATTAGGTTGGAAGAGACCTCAGGAGGTCATCTAGTCCAATCCCTTGCTCCAAGCAGAACCAACACCAACTAAATTACCCAGCCAAAACTTCATCAAGCCGGGCTTCAAAAACCTCTAAGGATGGAGATTCCACAACCTCCCTAGGTAACCCATTCCAGTGCTTCACCACCCTCCTAGTGAAATAGTGTTTCCCAATAGCCAACCTAGACCTCCCACACTTTAACTTGAGACCATTGTTTCTTGTCCTGTTATCTGCCACCACTGAGAACAGCCTAGCTCCATCCTCTTGGGAACCCTCCTTCAGGTAATTGAAGGCTGCTTTCAAATCCTCACTCACTCTTCCCTTCTGCAGACTAAATAAACCCAGTTCTCTCAGCCTCTCCTCGAAAGTCATCTGCCCCAGCCCCCTAATCATTTTCATTGCCCTCTGCTGGACTTTATCCAATTTGTCCACATCCCTTCTGTAGTGGGGGGACCAAAACTGGACGAAATACGCCAGAAGCGGCCTCACCAGTGCTGAATAGAAGGGAATAATCACTTCCCTCAACCAGTGTGCAATGCTCCTACTAATACAGCCCAATATGCCATTGGCCTTCTTGGCAACCAGGGCACACTGCTGACTCTCGTCCAGCTTCTCGTCCACTGTAATCCCCAGGTCCTTTCTGCAGAAGTGCTTAGCCAGTCGGTCCCCAACCTGTAGTGCTGCATGGGATTCTTTTTTCCTAAGTGCAGAACTCTGCACTTGTTGAACCTCATCTGATTTCTTTTGGCCCAATCCTCCAATTTGTCTAGGTCACTCTGGACCCTATCCCTACCCTCCAGCGTATCTACTCTCCTCCCAGCTTAATGTCATCAACAGCAGGGATAAATTAGAGAAAACTGTCTGTTTTGTGATTAAGGCACTAGATTGGACTCAGAAAGCATGTGTTCAATTCCCAACTTAGCTACCAACGTCCCTGGGCAAAATACTTAACCCTTCTGAGCCTCAGCTCCCCATTTGTAAAATTGGGATGATAATACTTCTCTTCTGCCTTGTTTACTTATATGGTAAACTTTTCAGGTCTCTCACTAACTGTAACACAGCTCTTCGTAAGGTGGGGCCAGGATCTCACTTAAGGCTTCAAGGTACTACTGCAGTAAGTAAGAGAGATTACTGATAATCATATTACATTTGGTTTTCAAAAGTTTTTACTATGATGTAACATAAAAGATTTTAGATGCTAAACAAACAAGATCAATAAACAAATATATTGACTAGAAACTGGAGGATGAAGAGAAATAGTCAGATTTAGAGTTATCTGGCATATTAATAAGAGTAGTAGCAGACATACTTTTTACATTTCCATTCTGATAAGCCTATCATAATGAGAAAACATCAGTCTCTCTTCTTGGAACAGTCTCAAATGCAAATAAACATTTCAGAATTTCACTTTATTTGAAGGGCCTAAAATGTACTTTAATGCACAATACGCCATCAAACGCAGGGCCAGCTCCAGGCACCAACGCTCCAAGCGCGTGCCTGGGGCAGCAAGCTGTGGGGGGCGGCCTGACGTTCACCATCAGGGCGGCAGACAGGCTGTGTTTGGTGGCATTTTGATGGGAGATCCACGGCTGCTACAGATTCAGTAGCGGGGACAATGAGGCCACGAGAGCTGTGGACCTCTGGCACAAACGTTGCCAAATCTGCAGCAGACACGGACCTCCCTCAGGCGTGCCACAGAACTTCTGCATTGTGGCGGCAAAAACCTTAGAGCTGCCCCTGATCAAACCACAGCACGAACAAAAAGATCTATCATGCAGCAGCCTCATGTTGACTCAAAACTGTACTAACTTTACCCACCAGTTGCTACGCCCAATAAAAACATGATTCCGTTCATTTGTTAGAAGGTTTATTTTCTGGATTTGCCACCTACAGGAAGTCAGTTTCAACATCTGCAGAAATGGGGGTTTAAATTCCAACAGAAGAAATTCTAACTTTACACTCATTTTACACCATTGACTACGGCAGATTTGCTGCTGGTTTATGTGAGATCAGAATCAGATCTCAAGATAGTTAAATAGCTTTTCCAGGTGTCTATGCTTCTGAAATCCTTGATATTAATCAGATGGCTCCTTTATTCCAAACAAGAGAAGGGGAGCAGATTTGTTAAGTGTAAAGCTATTAATATTTTAAGAGTCTATATACATATTAAATTTTACAAGACATACTAAAAAGAGAGATCAAGTTAAGCTTAGGCCCAAAGTGTAGCATTTTAAAGCTAGCTTCATTAACACAATTCTGTGTCAGCAGAAATGCTTTCATTAATTTTTAATTTAATTATTCAGTTTGTTGTTTCTTTACTTCAGCCTTTCCCAGCAGTGTTGCAATAGAAAACTCTGCAGCATTATGACAATGTCTGAGATCCAGAAAGTGTTTTGTGACTACTCAATTTTGTATTACGCAAGCTGAATAAAATGACTGAATGAAACAAAGAGCATAAACAGTGAAAAACAAATTAGGGGCCTTGTTACTATGGCATTCCAGTTTTTTTGCCAGTCTCACTCTATTGATTTCAGTGTAAAACTGTAGTAACACAGTGGTGTACTAGTGTAACTGAGTGGAAAATTAAGTCCAAAGTCCTTCCAGGAAGTTTCCCAAATACACACGATGCCTCAGGCGCTAGACTTTGCAGTCCCTCCTCTAACATAACTGCAAGATACAAAAACTTTAATACTCACAATGTAACAGACGTGCCATACCAGCGCTCCCTCACATGGAGCGGCATAGCCATGCAGCAGCTCTGCCTCAGTTTCCCCATCAGGTCTTCAGCCCTCTTTGCTATAGTTGTAGTTTAACCTTCCTGGCAAGTTGTTTCAGAGAGGAGTTCAACTACTTTCAGGGTAATGGAGTCCTTTCGTTCAAATCCAGCATGCACAGAACAAAAAAATTCTTAAATCCTTTCCTTGCAGGCATGGCTCCAGCTGCAATGGCCTGCCTCAAAACTCAACAGTTGGTTACTGGGCTTCAATTAAATCAACAGTCTGGCCCAGGCCACTTCTACTAACCAACAGGTTTGGGCAGGCTGCAGTCTTCAGACAACTCCTGGCCCTAACTCACTGTTAGGCCCTATCTGCTCTCCTTCCTCATCAGGCCCCCAACAGAGGGCTTTCCTCTCATTAACTCCACTCACCAGTGCAGGTGTAACAGAGTCTGGGTAACTGAGCCTTTGTTCTTTAACCCCTTCCTGTCTGCAGCAAGGTTCACACACTGTCACACCACACCTCTCTCTTTTGCCTGCACATTTAATCATCCTTTTAAACCCAAGAAGTTGGAATATTACACTCATTATGTGATATTATTTATTATTTATTTGCATTAGAGTGGCACTTACAACCAAGACCACAGATTTAGTGACTTTCCCAAGTTTACACAGAAAGCCTGTGGCAGAGCTGGCAAATGATCCCAGATCTCCTGAGTTCAGATCAGTGCTTTCTCCACAACACCATTCTTTGCCTTTTTCAGACACTATTATGCTAAAAGCTTTGGGACACAAACCAGCCATCGGGGTTTTGTGAGGATCTCTGTACGCACAGATGCAGTGACTATGCAGATCTGATAGACAGACATTTATGGGAAGAGAGAGAAACAACAGATTTGAGGTTTGGAACCTCACTTCACTCTGCTCCTGAAGAATTTTATTAGACTGAGATGTAGATGCTGGATGTGACCCTTTGAAAGCATGGATGGTCTCAAGCAGTATTAGGGGAAGGGTGGGGACATGCTCCCCCGCCGACCTATCACTATGCATGGGTGAATCACTGCCCTCCAGCAACACTAGAACCTGTATGGCACCCCGTTTCCTTGAGCCATGTTGACTGCGGAAAGAAAAAGATCCAGGGACGAACAAGCCAAAGAAGCTCTCTAGCCAGCATCAGAAGTATGGTATCCCTAGCAGGAACCACTGGACATGGATGATGTTCTCAGTCAAAAGTGCAGAACGCATTTTTGCATTTTTAGATATTCTCTTGTGCAGATTGGCTCTTTACTTCAGCCCCTCCCCACCCCATGTTCCACTTCCCAGTCTCTTCACCTTACCCTCACTCTTGATACCCTATATTCTCCCCTCCTTCCTTTCCTCTCTTCTCCCCTGTTCTATTCCCCCTTCTCCCCTCCTTTCCTCTGTCTTTCCACTTAACTAATCGCTTTCTAGCTGAATCCCTCACAAAAGAATTAAAAAATATTGTGGCACTAACAAGCTGTTTGCCAGCCATCACTCTGCTTATATGTTCTAACCCTTTCCCCTGACTCATCTATTTAGATTGTAAATATTTTGGGAGCAGAGACTGTCTATTATTCTGTGCTAGTATACTGCTTAGCACAATGAGGTCCGAATCTCAGTCACTCCTTAGGCACTTTAAATGTTTGCATTTTTAATCAGTTTTTTAACCTCTTCAATAAATTATTAAGGTAAAAATTAGGGCTGTCTATCACAGTTAACTCACACGATTAACTCAAAAAAATTAATTGCACTTTAAAAAATTAATCGCAGTTTTAATCACATTGTTAAGCAACTGAATACCAATTGATGTATTTAATTTATTTGGATATTTTTCTATATTTTTAAATATATTTCAATTACAACACAAAATACAAAGTATATAGTACTATCATTTTACAGTGAAAATATTTGTAATAAAAATATAAACAAAAGAAATAGTATTTTTCAACTCACCTTACAAAAGTACCATAGTACTTATTGTGAAAGTGCAACTTACAAATGTAGACTTTTTTTTGTTACACAACTGTGCTCAGAAAAACAAAACAATGTTAAACTTTAGCACCTATAAATCCACTTAGTGCTACTTCTTGTTCAGCCAATCGCTAACACAAAAAAGTTTGTTTACATTTACAGGAGACACTGCTGCCCACTTCTTATTTACAATGTCACCAGAAATGAGAACAGGAGTTCGCATTGCACTTTTGTAGTTGGTATTGCAAGGTATTTATGTGCCAGAAATGGTAAACATTTGTATGCCCCTTCATGCTTCATCCACCATTCCAGAGGACATGCTTCCATGCTGATGATGCTGGTAAAAAAAATTTGTTAATTACATTTTTGACTGAATGCCTTGAGAAAGAATAGTGTGTCTCTTGCTCTTTTACCCACATTCTGCCATTTATTTAATGTTATAGCAGTGTTGGATGATGACCCAGTACATGATGTTCATTTTAAGAATACTTTCACTGCAAATTTGACAAAATGCAAAGAAGGTACCAATGTGAGATTTCTAAAGATAGCTACAGCTCTTGACCCAGGGTTTAAGAATCTGAAGTGCCTTCCAAAATCTGACAGGAACATGGTGTGGAGTATGCTCTCAGAAGTCTAGAAAGAGCAACACTACGATGAGAAACAATCAAAAAAGAGAAAATCAACCTTCTGGAGGTGGCATCGGACTCAGATGATGAAAGTGAATGTGTGTCAGTCTGCTGTGCTTTGGATGGTTATCGAGAAGAACCCATCATCAGCATAGTCACACATCCTCTGGAATGGTGGATGAAACATGAAGGGACATATGAATCTTTAGCGCATTTGGCATGTAAATATCTTGCAGTGCTGGCTACAACAGTGCCATGCGAACACCTGTTCTCACTTTCAGGTGACACAGTAAACAAGAAGCATTATCTCCTGCAAAGCTGTGAAGCGTTATCTCCTGCAAATGTAAACAAACTTGTTTGTCTGAGCGATTGGCTAAACAAGAAGTAGGACAGAGTGGACTTGTAGGCTCTAAAGTTTTATATTGTTTTATTTCTGAATTCATAATAATTCTACATTTGTAAGTTCAACTTCCATGATAAAGAGATTGCATTACAATACTTGTATGAGGTTAATTGAAAAATACTATTTTACAGCGCAAATATTTGTGATAAAAGTGAAGTGATCACTGTACACTTTGTATTCTGTGTTGTAACTGAAATCACTATATCTGAAAATGTAAAAAACATCCAAAAATATTTAAATAAATGGCATTCTATTATTAACAGTACATTTAGTTAGCGATCAGAGGAAACTTAACAGAACCTCCTCATAGTTTTTTATGTAGAATAAAAATATTAACTAGAACTTCCAGTTATATAGAGAAAATAAAAATAGTTTGAAACCAAAATGTTGTCACAAGTTCAAGATCAACAAGTTCTGATCAAGTGAAAAGCCAGGAGTTGTTCTGAGTGAAGTAGGGATTAGTTAAAATTGATTCTGACTATCCCACTACCACAGTCAACCATCCAAAACATTGACAAGAAAAACATTTCACTCCAATATATTTAGTAACTATATGAGCATCTTTTCTCAGAGACCATGCACAGAACCCATTAACATTACTGACAATTATACATGCAGATGCAGAAGCAGAACTGAGCCCTTGCAGCAAATTGATAAAAATTGAAATCCAAGTACTGGTATAATAAAGACAATGACAGTAAGCGGAAAGAATGATATGTCCTTGGACACTAAAACATTCTGAATTCTCTCTTCACTAACAAAAGCTTCTTTTCATTAGGAGATGGAAAAAAATCTCCTTTCATTCTCTAGTCTTTAAAGGGTTTACATCATTGCTCCTTCAATTTCAGGACCTCACTGAAAACAAGCATTCTGTTAGCCTGGGTAAATGGCTGCGAAGTAGGAATTCCTACGAGTATTTTATGTGCACTCAACTCTTCATTAATTGATGTCTTGTACGTTCTTATAATGGGCATTTGAGGAAAATATAAAAACCTTTTCTCCTTTTTCAGTTTTAATGTTACAATGATCTTGGGCAACCCTCCACCAAATGAGGTTACTATATTTCTCTCTTCTCCCTTCAAGTCCCCCCCCCCCGGCCTTTTTTTTAAATTGGTGCCAAGGAGCTTCCAAAGCAAAGCCCATTAATAGTGTCTCTGTATATTATGGCAAATTTATATTATGGTAAAACTGCATCATAAGAAAAGCTACATGGAACATGTTTTTAAAAAATCAAACTAAAACATAGAGACAAGACTAGTAAACACAGTATAAATCTCAGAATCTCTCATAAATCCAAGGAAACACAATCTGCACGTTCAAAGGCTTGTCCATGCAATAGAAACATGGTATGAAAAGCTGACCCAATTACCTTGGACTTCTAATTTTTAAGAAGCTCAAGATGTCCTCTGTGCACTATACTGCATCCAAGCTGTATAGCTTATTCTTGCCACCACTGCTCACTCCATAAATTAAACCATCAAGAATTTTCAACCTCTCATTTCAGGACTAAGTAGAGCCTGATATTGTGTTACTTCTGTTATTTTCAGCTATCCCCTCTTTTCCAGCAGTTACTAATACAGGCTAATGACACTGACATAAAGTTAATGATTCAGTACATTTGCACAGTTCTAAAATTGAGGGTGGATTGAGATTCAGGAAATTAGTGTACTAGCCTGTCCTCCATGTAAACATGGGTTCAAATCCTTCTTCCTTACAAGTAAATTTAGTGGTCTCCCTCTTTCCCCCAATGGAGATTTGTTCATATCACAGAATCACAGCCAGATATGAAGTTCGTGCTTAGTAGAAGCCCAGCATTTAAACAAGAGAAACATTCTGCAAGTCAGGATTGAGGTTCATTGGCAGAGCTGAAAGGGGAAGTTTGCTTTGTACAGTGCTTGCCTGCCCCAAGCCTGTCTCTTTTCACAACTACGTTTCTTACTTTCTTCTGCAATAGTTCCCTTCCAACCCTGATATTCTATGATTCTATCCTTCTATGATTTGCACCAAAAAAGATGGGAACAAGAACAATAAACCAGGCTTTTTCCTAAAATGTTTCAATCCGAATTTCTAGAAGATGCTGAGCACTCCTATACCAACCCAGCAAAGCAATTAAGCATGTGTTTAACTTTAAGCAAATGAGTAATACCACTTAAGTTAAGTCCCTGTACAATTTCAGGACATCAGTGAAGCAAAATAGGACAGAAAATTTGCCACAAAGTATTGATGGCAACCCTTTTCAGCCTTTCTGAAATTATATTTGGTTTATGGGCTGTCCTAGCTGGACACCACTGCTTCAGATGATCACTATTTTTTTTTTTAACAAACCGATGTTAAGAAATTCAATCTGTACACAGTCGAATCCTGCTTGACTTGGTAAAACTACCTGCTTGAGTGAGGAGAGCAGCATGTATCCATATCACTATAAGTACCTAATGAGAGCCAGAGAAAACTCAAGGCACCTAAACTCTTATTGCAAATATATACAGTCTCTTGCATCTGTTGTATTTTATTAAAGTACGCACTATGTAATTTCCCTAAAAATATTGATACATACATATTTTTTAAATCCTTATATCTCTCTGCTAACCCCGGTACAAGAATGAACTACCTCAAAAAAAGAAAAAGGACGCAGCATACTTAGCAGAATTAAGTCAAACTTTCTTCAGTGAGTTTTCCTTTTTATAGACTGCCAATTTAGAAAATCTGTTGGCACTAAGACCCATTGGTATACACCCCAAAGTCCCCTACAGACTTAACACACCAACAAAAATTGAAGTTCTGGTATTCTAAGCTAACAACAGGGTCAGGACTATACAATACAATGTCTGAGTACAGCTAGACAAAAATTTTTGTCCAAAACTTTTTTTTGGTAAAAATGCAGGTTCAGGTTGACAGAAACATTTCATGAATTCATACCCATTTCATGGAATTGCCTGGGTTAATATTTTTTTCAAAATATTAGAACTTTCATTTTAACATTTTTATTACAAACAACTTTCCCTTAGAAATTTCCTCCAATTTATGTTAAAAAAGCAATGTTTAAAAGTTCAAAATTGAAATAAAACATTTTATTTTGTGTCAAATGATTAATTCAACCCAAAACATTTTTCATTTAATCAATTTTTTGGAACTGCCAGTGAATGGAAAAAATCAGTTATTCACACACAGCTTTAGCAAGGAGCTCATTGATACATCTACGCCTGATATCAGATTTTGGTAATCACTACTGAGATAATGGCAACAATAATTTAGCTCTTTAATCCTCACCTAATTTGGATTGAGACCCTAAACTTCAGTAGGATCTGATTTGAGTTCCAGAGAACAAGAATTACTCAGTTTCTGAGAGACATTTAAAAAACGAAGAAAAATCATTTTCATTTCATTTCTCTTAGAATTGGTATGCTAATGTACAACTTTTTTTTTCTTTCTGTGTATATAAATATATCTTACTTCTATTCCATTCTGTGCATCCAATGAAGTGTGCTATAGCCCACGAAAGCATATGCTGAAATAAACTGGTTAGTCTCTAAGGTGCTACAACGTCTTCCTCGTCTTATTGTCATTTCAAAGTTATTCAAAAAAGTTAAGGACAAGTGAAATAGACCCAATGTATTAACACAACTCAAATAAAAAGTTACAATAAGTCTCAATAATTTGTAAGAAACACCACCTGCTTAAAATGTAAGGGCTATGCAGATGCACCAAGCTATACCAGCAGAGGATTTGGCCCAAAGTATCAAAAATAAAATAAATCTCATTAATATCTTTTGTACAACATAGACATTAACCCTGGGCAAGTCAGCATAGAAGAGAGAATAAGTTTTTAAAGATATTTAAGTAAGTGGGATTTTCAAAAGGACCTATGTGCCTATCTCCCATTGGTTCCATCCTGTGTATTGATTTCAATGGGAATTGAATGTACTGTATAGGCACTTCTGAAAATGCCATTTGGCATCTCTCTGGATCTTTAGGCACCTAAATACTTTTTAAAAATCTGATTCTACATACCTCAGTCACTTCTGAAGATGGAATTTAGGTTTGATCTACACCTAGAAAATTAGATCGGCATAACTATGTCACTCGGGTGTTTGAAAAATCCACACTCCTGAGTGGTGTGGTTAAACCAATCTAAAGCTGGGATTAGACAGCAGTAGGTCAATGGAAGTATTCCATGGACCTAGCTACCACTTCTTGGGGAGCTGGATTAGATATACCAATAGGAGAACTCCTCCCGTCAGTGCAGGTAGTGTCTACACTGAAGCACTACAGCCATGCAGCTGTAGTGTTTTAAGTGTAGACAAGCCCATACATTCTTAAGGCATTTACAGTTTTACCCTAGTCCTTAACAGGTGATGAATGTCCCATTTCCAGCAGGTTGCTATACATTTTTATGGACATCAAAAATGTAATGCATGAATTTTGTTTCATAATTATTCAATGCAACATATTTAAATGTACAACAGAGAAGCTTAGAATCAATAAGGTCTTTGGTAAACAGCAGTATTTGCTGTGTAACCACTGGCATTTTGTGAACCACTAGTCAGTTTAAGTAAGACTGAATCTACTGCCACTAGGGTGACCAGATGTCCTGATTTTATAGGGACAGTCATGATTTTGGGGTCTTTTTCTTATATAGGCTCCAATTACCCCCCTCATCCTCCATACCAATTTTTCACATTTGCTGTCCAGTCACCCTAACTGCCACTATGGATCTTCACAATTTTTACTACTGTAAAATCTTAGCAGCACAAATTGACCAAAACAGACCAGCTCCTCCTTGTGTTTTAAAGTGGCAAGCAACTATAATGAGGGAGCAAATTTATACGCTTTGCTAATCAGATTCCTTAGAGAGCTTTAGGGTAACAATGATTATCTGTCACCTGGAAAAGGTCTTAGTTTCAGCACAGTCTTTACCTAAGTGAATACCTTTCAATTAGTTATTTTTTTGTCTTGATCTCTGACTCCTGAAAGGAGTACAGTAATCTGGAAAAGTTGAGAGTCACTGCTTTAAAAAAAAACTTTCCCTTACCCCCAGAATTAAACCCACTCTGAGACTTAGTCAATGTTCACACGCTTTTAAAATAAAGAGCATAAGTGTCAGTTATTAGACTATACCCAAATGCATAAAAAGGTGGTGTTCTGTTTAGAAGATGACAAAAATTATACTGATTACGTAATAGTTTAATTTATAGCATATTAGTAGAATTAACTGTGATTGACCTTTATTTGACAAGATAGAAAATGAGAGCTTGTGAAATCAGTCATTCCTTAGGACAGAAATCTCCAAACTTTATGAGACGAGGGCCATATTAGATTTTTGAAGGGGCTTCACGGGCCAAAGCGACTGTGAAAAGATTCAATATATGCAAACGTAGGCAAAATGCCTCCTTTGCTCCTCCAGCCACTGCTCCCCTCCCCCTTCTGCTCCCCTGGCTGTTGCCGTGCCCCTCCCTTTGCTCCTCCAACCGCTGCCACCCATCCACCCACCCCTCTTTGCTCCTCCGGCCGCAAATCTATGGTGTAATTTTTAATATATATCACAGGATTTTTAATCGGATAGTGTCCCTTTAAAGTAGTGGTGGGCAACCTATGGCCTGTGGGCTGCAGGTGGCCCACCAAGTTAAGCTGATTGTAGGTTGCAAGACATTTGCTGACATTCACCAGTTGCAGGCATGGCCCCCCAAAGCTCCTAGTGGCTGCAGTTTGCCATTCCTGGCCAATGGGAGCTGCAGGGAGCTGCAGGGAGCAGCGGCCAGCACATCCCTAGGCCTGCTGCTTCCTGCAGCTCCCATTGGCCGGGAATGGTAAACCGCAGCCACTGGCAACTGTGGCGGACCATGACTGCGGATGGTCAACATCAGCAAAATGTCTTGGGACCCACAATCAGCTTAACCTGATGGGCCGCAGGTTCCCCACCACTGCTTCAAAGAGACAAGATAGGTAAGGTAATATCTTTTACTGGACCACTTTCTGTTGGTGAAAGAGACAAGTTTTCAAGGTTGGTCCAATAAAAGATATTACCTCGCCCACTTGTGCGTCTAACATCTTGGAAGCACCCTGACTACAATGCTGCAAACAGTGTCCTTTTAAGTCACCTCTTTAATGTAGGCACTCTCTTTCTCACAGGACTGCAGTATTCAGTAAGTACCCAATATGGATCATTGAGAAATTAACACATGCTTTGTTTTCCAAATCCTGGGATTTTCGCCTAAGTATATCTATCTGTTTTCATTTTAAAATGCTACCGAGATAAACAGTGTCTTTCACTTATGAATTCCAACTGATTGCAGTGAAACTTTTCAGTCTTGGCAACACTGTTGCTATAGTAATGCAATCCGATCAGATAATCATAGCAACCAGTCACAACTCTCCACCCCCATAGTTCCCCCGTTTATTCCAAGAAGTCTAAACCAGATAATCTGGTTTCCAAAATACAGAGATCTTGATCAGAATGATTAGAATGTTCTGAGCTATGCTAATAGCATGAACACGTGCTTACAAGGCAAGGACACACCGAACAAGCGGAAAATAAACAGGAAATGAGGCAAACTGCAGTAGTTGACAATACAAAATCATCACTGACAATATCTACTTTACTCCAATTACCTCTCCCTTGTTTACTTTAATTCCAAAAGCTTATTTGGGGCCAGGTTCCGCCATCCTTACTCACGTTGGGAGGCTCTTTGTTGTGTAAGGAGCTACTCATTGCAAGTAGAGTGGCAAAAATCAACCCTAAATAACCAGTCCCAAAGTAATATTCTGTTGTGTTATGTTGATTCAGCATTCCTTACTCAGGTAGAATAAAGAGTGAAGCTTCACTAAATTCAATTGGGATTTTGCTTGGGGAAGGAGTAGAGTGCAGAATAAGGCCCAGAATTGTAAGAGAGGGTGGGCAAAACAGTTAATATAAAACAAGAACTTGAAAACATCTGGAATCCCTGCTCAAAAGTAAAACCCAGAGTCAGGTTCTGCCACTCACAGTCACACCACCTTATTCTGCAAGTAGTCCCACCGGCACCACTGACAGACTACCTGTATCACTGAACCTGCAACTGATCTTGTCTGTAGAAGGAATCATTAACTAGCAATCACAGGAACCACTCAGATTAAATCCACATCTGCAGTGACATCAGAGGAACAATTCAAAGTGAGTAGTTGCTGCTCTGTAATGGTTGTGAAATGAGGCCCTCAAAGAGGGCCTTTTGTGAGGTGCACAAAAAGTTTGCAATATACAGGTATAATCAAAATATTAATCCCTTACTGCTCTGGAATAACGGAATGGAACTGGGAGGAAATACCAGTAAGGAGATTCTTATGCCATTATTTCTAATAGCAGAAGCGGTGCAACTCTGACAAAAGCACATTTCTGGCATTATTGTTATTTATACTGCTAGAGGCCTCAACTCAAGATCAGGGCACAATGTATGTGTTGCACAAAAAATGTAGTAAAAGCCAATCCTTGAGCCCAAAGAGCAATTCTGATCGTATCCCAAAAAGAAAGCTTCAGATATGTTTTTGGTTGTTTTTCTAAACCAAAACTTCCAAAAGGTTCCCCCATCACTAATAATAAGCCCCTCTTACCTAACGTGATGAAATAAGCCATGACCTGAAAGTAACGTAACACAGTAGAGATACACACAAAGAAAGGAAATACATCTGATTCTGACCTCACGACCTTACAAATCAAGAGCAATTCCAGTGAGGTCTCTAGAGAAACACCAATGTAAATTCAGTGTGACTGAAATGAGAATTAGGCCCAATATCTCTGCTTAGCTAGCCCCCATTAAATGCTATTGGAGTCAAAATTCTCCTAGATATTTAGCTACTAACACTGATGACTCAACGAGTGCAAGCTAGTACAGTACTTTGGTGCATGCATGTACCTATTACGAAGGTGGATACAGGGAGGCAACAAGGTATGATGCTGTGAAAAATCTAGCTGTATTTATGCTTACTTGGATAGAATTTGTGATTTCTTTAAAGTGGGTTAAATATAACTGATTATTTTTCTCTGCAGCTTATAAGAGAAAATCACAGCAGATACAGATTTCTTTACAGCCTATAAGCACTTGATCGCATCCCTTCTAACAGAAAAGAAAGAACAGTCTGATCCTGTGGTATAGGTGGTCTGACTGCACATTTTTGTGCACTGTTTAACAACACAGAAACTAAAAAACACGGTTAACAAAGGGCATGGTGCTAGGAATGTTAGTGCTTCAGGTTGTTATTTTTAATGTAAATCAGAAAAAAAATCAAATCAGTAGCAATCCCAATGATGTCATTTTTAAAAAAATATTTCAAACCTAGAATCAAAGGCAACTCTGCATATGTTGCACTATCAGGTTTATGAATATGAAGTCCCTCATTTAGATTTTGCACCAAAGACATGCCAATCAATTGAAGCTTTAACAGCCGATATCTCTTTGATGCTGCTGTTGTGCCAGAAATGCCATTATGAGAGTTCTGATCTAGTTTATTCAGGTCATTTATGTCTCTGGATAAGGAAAATCAGTCAGTCATTCTTCAGATTTCCTGTTTACTAAGTAAATAAAATTCTGACTGAACATAGATAATTTTCCTTCTTGAGTAAACCCTGTTACTATAAAAAAATTAATCCTGTTTACCAAAAAATGGAAAATGTCAATTGCAGGAATCAGTTTATGAAGTGATAACTGGTAACATCGATGAAAGTGATAAGACAATGTTGATGACCTCATCTAACTACTTATGTTGAATTGACATATAGTTACTTTCACCATATACATAAATACTATTTATTACTATAATACTATTTATATATATTATATATATAGATAGTATTACACATAAAGCTCTGCATTAAAAAATTATTATTGAGATTGCAAAGTGAAGCACTCAAAAGTTAAATGCCTGGATTAAGATTGCCTTTACAACCTTAATTCATCCTGCTTGTGTATGTGCATTATGATACATTATCAGTTACATGTTCTCATACTATTTTTTCCACAAGACCTCTACCTCTACCTCATGCAGGGAGGTCCTGATCCACTCTGTCTCCCCTCCCCACTCATTGTTCCAGTCTCCCCCTTCCTGGTTCTTATCTTGGTCTCTTTTTCCAGTGCTCATTCTCGCCCCACAATTTGGCTCCTCATCAGATCTCATTTTCCATGCCCCCATTCTGTCCCACTGGCTCCCAATCTCATTGCTTGTCCTCTACCCCCAGCTTCTCATCCGATCGTAATGTCCATCCCCAGTTGCCAACTGGCTTCAAGTCCCCTCCTGCTCCATTTCTTTTACTAGCTCCCAGTCATAATTTCCTTGGCCAAGCAGTCTCAGCTTCCCCTCCACCTGGCCCGCAGCCTTCGGTCCCTGTCTCCCCATTACCAATCAGTTTCACTTCCCCCCTTTAGGTCCTTGTCTCACTAAGCTGTTTGTCCCAAACTGCAACTTTCCCTCACCAGACTGGATCTTGTCCCATATGCCTTTGAGTCAGGTGGTTCCTCCTCCATACTACCAGGCTACCAGCAGATGAGTCTTTGTGAGAGCACAGGAGAGACAAGCTCTCTGTTCTCACGTCCAGTGCTCAGCCTCACTCCAGCTGGGAGCCGAGACAGCCTTGCCCCATATCTCTTGGCCGGAGAACACTCAGTTGCTCTGTGGGGATAGCACATACAGAGTCTGGTCACATGTAGGAGTTCTGAGGGGATAGAACACCCTTACTCACTATGGGGTGATAGTGCATGTACAGTTTGGTTGCACACAGGTGCTGTGAAGCACTGGAGCATGCTCAGTGACTACAGAATCTTCAACGTTTAGCTGATAAACCCTAAAACCTCTGAGCATGTGCAAAGTGTAGTTTTTCAAAGGCTTGTAACTTATCCAAAATTAGGAAGATTCTCACAGAATCAGCAAAAGGCACATCCCTGACACAAAGACCAACCATCCGCCAAATTTCAAGTTCTTGCTCCATAGTCCTGTTCAAAGGAAAGGTTGCCAGAATATTTTTAGCACTGAAAAACTATGTATTTTTCCTTAGCCTCAGTCTCAGAAACAGCTGAACCATTTTGGCTGAAATTTGCCAAAAAATGTCAGCCTGAGGCATACAACCGGCATGAAGTAATTGGAAACAGGGTGTTGTAATGGGAAGGTACCAGCCTCGCCTATAATAAGCTTTAAAAAAAAAAAAAAAAAAAAAATCAGTCATTCTTTCTGTGGGCTTCCTATTGCATCCAGTTCTCTCTCTATTTGATTGCGTATACACACACACACACACGCTCGTATCTTTAAAAATCTAGCTCAAGTGAGACACGTCTGATCTAGCCAATACGTTGGGATTGGTGATACCAAAGCCCCTTCCATTTCCCACTCCTGCCCAATCACTTCCACACACTTGCATGAGTTGGGGAGAAAGAGACCAGCAGCAGCTGCCTTCCTGCTCTCATACAGGGTCTGGAGATGTGAGTACTGTATGCAGAGATTTAAAGGGAGCCTTTCTGCCAACGACCCCCTCACTTTTTCTGTGTGAGCACTCAGCCATGTCATAACTGAGCCCTTATATAATACACTTTTTGAGGCAGTAACTGTATTTTTTGTCTTGCGAAGTGTTGAGCACATAGTATTGTTTAAATGCAGACAAAGTCCAAAGTCTGGACTCAATCACATATATGCAATGTCACCAACAATAGCAAGGGTACACCATTTTGAAGAAGGACAGAACCTGGCCTATAAGTGAGTATGATATTTTTGAATTAAATCTAAGTGCTTATTTTTAGAAGAAACAACCACAGAGATAACATACATGTGGTTCCAGAGATTTAGTTCAAGCAACCTAAATTTGGACCTGAAGAGCATATTTCCCACTATTTACACACAAGCAACTACAGTAGACTCTCGATTATCCAGGATTGGGTTAACCAGAAAGTGGATTAACCAGGATGTCAAAAAAAAAAAAAAAAATACGCGTAACTTGCAGGGCCGGCTCTGGCTTTGTTGCTACCCCAAGCACACACACACAAAAAAAATTAAAAAAAGAAAAAACCCCACCAGGGCACAGGGCAGCCAGTGAACCAACACCCTCTCCCCCTGTGCAGGGTGGCTGGTGAACCAACCTCCCTTCCCCATATTTCCTATGGATAGTGATTATCCAGGATTTTATTATCCAGGATTTTATTAACCAGAATTACTTTTTTCCCCATCATCCTGGATAATCGAGAGTCTACTGTACAAAGTGCTCTCTCAAAAAAGGAGATTCCATACATGGAATTCCTATGATTGATTCCATACATCATTAACACAGGAGGGGGAAATTATCTCTGTGTCAAGCATGCAGCTCATATGTAGCCTGTGTGCAGAGACTAAGTGAGAACACCTGCAAACATTTGAATACTAGAAGCCACTTAAAATACATTCTGTTAAAAGGAACACATCTGTTAAACTTTAATTTGTAAACCAGGCCAAACGTACAATATACTACAATGAATTATCTCAATGGCTCAGATTCTGCTCTCAGTGCTGAAAGTGTAAATCTGGAGTAATTCCAAATTTAGGGCCATGTCTACGTCATTAAAATCAATTGCCAAACTCCCATTTACTTCAATACTCCAGAATAAAACATGTAACCCATGTAAAAGGTAACAGAAATAGGCCCTAAATCAATAATTAGCCAACAAAATGCAACTGTTAAAATAATAAACATTGCAAAGTAAACTGATAAATAATTTGTCCTGGTTTAAAAACAGAGCTTTTGGAAACAAGTGCATATTCACATATAGTTTGCCCCATTATTGAGACACATTTTAAAGTAATCCCTCTGGAAAAAATTAGCCTCCCCCCCCCCCCGCATTTTTCTGAAATTATCTTAAATGTTGTACAGTAGAAATTTGTCAAAGTGGCAAAAAAAACCCAACATGAAACAGATGGCAAAATACCAAAAATAGAGAGAGAAGCATGAACAGCTAATTAGTGTGCATTCCCTCCTGTTAGAAATGAATCACAAGGAAAGAAGAAAGAGAGCCATGCTCCACTGAAATGTAGTTTGCCACTGATAGTAAGTGCAGAGAAGAGCTTTTTTAAAAATCACTTTTAGATATACTTGCTAACAGGTGGCAAAATCATGCTAATCGACTTTAAATAGAACTCCTCACTGATTTAAATGGGGAATTATGCTTAAACAAGAAAAATCAGTGGTACAATATTACTTCTGGAGGAATTCTGCACCACTGCACATGCACAGAATTTATGTCCCCCATAGATTTCTGTTTACCCACAGAAAAATGATGTTCTGATGGGGAAACAAAGGGAAGCCACAAGAGCGGTCATGCGACCCTCTCCAGCAGTATGCCCAGGGCAGCAGGCAGAGAGGGAAATCACTGTGAGGCAGGGGGCAGGACTTGGGAAGACCCACCTGGTGGTTCCTAACCTTTGTCGGGCTCAGCTGCTAGTGCCAGCTATGCTGGGGAGGCTGAGACTTCCTCTTCCCCTACAGGGCACCTGGGGCTGTGTCAGACCCACCCCCAGATTTCTCCCCCAGCTGTAGGAAGCTCTTCAAACTCACCCACAAATACTTCCTGCACCCATCACTCCTCAGCTGCCGGGAGAGAGATCACTGTGCAGAGAGCTGCTCCCACTCTGCCTAACCCCTGTGCATTCAGACCTCCTCAAATCCAGACCCTCCCAATGAGACTCACCCCCCCTCCACGAGCCCGACTCCCTCTGCATCAGCTCAATGAGCCCCCACCCCCAGATCCCCACCCTACTGAGCTCTAACCAGCTGCACCTGGATCCCCACCCTACTGATTCCCACTCCCCCAGCATCTCAACCCCTCCCACTGAGCCCTGCGCACCCCAAATCCCCCTGCTGAGCTCTATCCCTCCCCCACACCAACCCCCCCCAAGAGTCCCAACCACCTTCACCTGGACCCCCTACAGAGTGCCATTACCATGGCACTCAGAACCCCATAAAAAGCCCCTGTGCATCCATATCCCCTACTGAGCTGCCCACACCCAGACTGCCCCACACAAAATCCTCTCAACCCACACCTGGATCCCCCCCACACACACACACATGCTAACCCTTCCATACTTGGATGCTGCCTTCCCACACTTGGTGCATCTGGCATGAAGAGGCAGGGTCCTGGGTGTTTCTGGAGCAGCCCCGGTCCTTGCACAGTGTCATGGCGGGTCCAGCCTCACTGTTGAGTCCGTGTCCCGGGGGAAGCTGCACAGTGATCTCCCACCTCTGTACAACCAGTGACCTGTGCTCACCAATGCCATTCTTGAGCCGCCACATTTATTTGACAAATAAAATGTGCAGAATTTTGAAATAGCACACAGAATTGTTTTCTTTGTTTTGTGTGTGGCACAGAATGCCCCCAGGAGTAATAATATGGGCTGGAAAGAATGAAATAATTCTATAACAGGGTGTTGACCCAAACTGGGGCTGGGCTATTTTTTTTTTTTTTTAAGAAAAGATCATATAAAATCATTTTCTAACATTTAATTAGTATTTAAAGACAAATGGCCAGATACACCACTGCATGATTCCAATTTCATGCCACTATAATGCTATTAACTACCATTTAACAGCCATAAAACTGAAGTAATGTACTGGTGAATCAAGCCTAATGCCAAACACTTTAAACATTTAAAGTAACATTTAAGGCATTTACAGTACAAGCAATCTGCAAATGTTTCAGTACTCTGAATTTTAAAAAGCTAAAATAAGAAACAAAAGGGGTAAAGTCCAATCCTGGAAAACTTTACTCAGCTGACAGAGAACTATTCCCCTAAGTGAGGTTTGCAAGATTAGCCCCTTAGACAGGCAATACTTCCATTGACTTCCCAGGGAGTATTGACTGAGTAAAGTCATAAGGGTTTGCTTTTTGAAAGCAACCTTTATGCATATAAATATAACAGGACTGCCATGAATAAGTACACCACACTATCACCACAGATCACCCACTCATAACATTTTCCTTTTGAAAGCTATTTGCTGAATTTGAGTTACAATTCAGCAAGCGCTGATTCCTCTATCCAATTTTAAGTATCAATATATAGAGTGTGTGAGATCAGGCCATTGAATTTTTTTTTTAACCAATAATTCTAACTGAAAACTATGTTTAGCCATCCAAGTAATAACCAATGGAACAATGCACCAAGGAAAATAGTAAATTCCATCACTTGAAGTCTTTAAATCAGGATTGGATGCTTTTCTAAAGCATATGCTCTATTTCAATAACAAATTACTGGTGTCAATGTGAGAACCACTTAGGGAACTTCACCACGCCCCGTGTTATTCATAGGGCCCTTCCAAACTCATGGCCAGGAAAAACACGTCACAGACTGTGAAAGCTGATCTCCCCCCATGAAAACTAGTCTGTTGTATGCTTTTACCCTATACAATAGGGATTTCATGGGGGATACCAGGGTTTATCAAACTGGGGGTTTTGACTCAAAAGGCAGTTGCGCGTGGGGGGGGGGGTCACAAGGTTTTTTGAAGGGGTTGCAGTATTGTCACCCTTACTTCTGCGCTGCCTTCAGAGCTGGTCAGCCAGAGGGCAGTGGCTGTTGGCTAGCGCCCAGCTCTGAAAGCAATGCCCTGCCAGCATCAGTGCAGAAGTAAGGATGGCATGATATGGTATTGCCACCCTTACTTCTGCACTGATGCAATACCACATACCATGCTATCCTTACTTCTGCGCTAGTGCTGGCAGCAGCTCTGTCTTCAGAGCTGATCTCCCAGCCAGCAGCTGCCACTCTCTGGCCACACAGCTCTGAAGGCAGCGCAGCTGCCAGCAGCAGCACAGAAGTAAAGGTGGTAATACTGCAACCCTCTCCCCCACACAATAACCTTGAGAATCCCACCCACAACCTCTACAGTTACAACACCCTGAAATTCAGATTTAAATAGCTAAAATCATGACATTTATGAGTTTTAACATCCTATGACCGTGAAATTGACCAAAATGGACTGTGAATTTGGTAGGGCCCTAGTTATGCAGGAGGTCAGGCTGGTTGGTCATAATGGTTTCTTCTGGCCTCAAAACTATGTGTATCTATGAATTAAATGAATATTTTCAATTACAATAATTAATGTTATTACTAAATCAAACTTGCCTAAAACTAAGGGCAGATTCTGATGTTGGATTGGTGTAAATATGGAGTGAATCAACTTTCTTCATAGATTTATACCAGTGCAAGTGGGATCCAAATCTAGACCCAAATCCTGCCCATGAAATCTCACTGAAGTCAACTGGGTTCACAAATTGTAAGTCATGACAGCCTATGACCCTAAAATCATGCATGCAAACATGTTTTCTATTCTTGCCTTTAAAACGTATTAGTGATGCATGCAAGTAGTTCAATATCACACACAAAAACTGCTGCTTGTCAAACTTCGGAAAGCATATTGGAGGAGCTGATCCTGCAACTTTTTATTCACGAAAGTAAAGACTAGTCATATGAGTGAAAGCTGTGCAGCATGGGTACACTTTTATATAACTTTGGGGTGAAGTTTGCAAATGTAGCTTCATAGAAGCTATTAACTTCTGCTGTGTGTAAAGAAAAGCATTCAGATTTCCTAATTACACAATGGTAAACTAAAGTCAAATAGTAGCCATCAATTTTATGTGGATTTCAGTATACTCATATACACTTTGAATAATATTTTAAAACGAGACAGAAACCATCCTCAGACAGACACATTAGAACTTTCAGGGAAAAAAAATGTAAATTATTTACTGGCCTTTCTCTGGCTGAATAAAAAATAGCTATAGGCAATTATAGTAAAATGGTGCCACAACAACCATAGCAGCTGAGCAGACTGATTTTCCTTTCAGATTCTTCAAAATAAATCCCAATTCCTTTGGGATTTATTTTATTCTCAGAATAGACATATTTTGGAACAAGGAGCCAAAATGAGAAGATGAAGGTTTTTAATATCTTACTTTATGTTTTTCAGTCTCCCGTTTTAGTGGTAATGATTATGCCTCTTTTTTAAAAAAAAATGTATGGAAGGATTTTTATAGTAACCAACTGAGGTATGCCCTATTTCATACCAAAAAGAAGCCAAGGTATATTTAGTTCACTTGTTCTATCTTAACTCTTCCTTGATAAACGTGAAGCAAATTGTCATTAATTTGTGATAATCTATACAACAAAGTCCTTAAATATAGTGTGATCCTCAATACCTCTGCAGCCCGATGCTGCAAACAGATATACCTACAAGTATAACCACTTTTGTTCAGAATGCCACTGAGCTCTATGAGACTCCACAGTGAGTAAATATGCTGGCATCTATAACTGTTTGCAGGATTGGGTCCCTAAGCAGCAGAGACCATTGTGGTATGTGATCTGTTACCCTGCAGAGGCATTCTGCTCTGCTATTTTGCTCTCAACTCTCCACTGACACATATTGGGTTCTATGTCTTGCTCCCATGTAAGTCAGATGGGGCATCCTGCCATTAAAGTCCATGGAAGAAGGATCTGTTCCACATACGGATTCTGAAAGAGGAGCAGATGCAATGCAGCAGGATAGGTCTGAAGTATCATTTGGGGCCACTACATTAGGTGAAGATTGCGAGCAGGAGGAGGATGTGGAGAGAATGAGGCAAGAGGAAGATATGGTATATAAGGCAGGGAAGAATTAACAGAAAGAACCTCTAAAATCGTAATATAAAAAAATAAAATAATACAGAGGAATAAGATGATTATAAAGAAAAATGAATATTATAAAATATACTGAAGAGAACAGAGTTTAGTCACCATATCTTGTTACGCAATAAGAATAACAGATTCTATTTTGTGGATATCTGTGGCACCCTCTACTAAGAATAACACATAAGCAAGTATAAATTCTCTCTCAAGCAATCCCTCCTCCTGTCTTCTCAGTCTTAATAATCCTTTCCTACTCCCTGCCTAAGTGGTGGTCCTAGATCTTGCCTTTAGCCTTCTTCAGATTGTAAATTTTCAGAGCAGACAATAAGTGTAATTCACCAAGTAAATGTACAGTGCTATATAAATGTTTTGTAATAAAAGTAATAATATGACAACCAATAAATAACATCATTATATAGGGATATTATTCTACCAAAGGGCTCTGATAACCTAAATTGCAATAGTATTGACACCTTTATGATGGGATTCCTTAAGTTATATCATGGTGATTCTTTATGTTAGAACAGTGATTTTCAACCTGTAGACCTGCAAATATGTCTAAGATTACCAAAGGTGTCCGCACCTTCATTTACAATTTTTTAGGGGTCTGCAAATGAGAATGTTGAAAATCATGTTGTTTACTTTTGTTATTTATTGGTTAGTATTTGAAATATATTTTCCTTAAGTTTGATATAGTAAATAAGTTATATGGATAAGGATGTGAACACTGGATATAACCGTGACACGATGCTCACTTGCTGTTCTACAGAAATACAAGAAGAATAAATCTGTATTGAAGTCAATTAATGTTGATGTTGTTTTAACATCTGTGATTCCTTTAGCTTGATGCCCTGCAGGCACATCCTGCTGTGCTGCCACTGCTCTGCAGTATTACACAGAGACAGAGGCAAGAGCAAAACAGCAAAATGGGTCTGAGGGATTGAATTGCTGCTTCAGAGTAGCAGATTCCTCCCACCCAGGAGGGGATAGAGAGAAGATGCTTAGATCAGTGGAGCTGAGCTCTCCTTGAGCATCCCAATACTTCAAACTATTTTCACCACTGGACTAATCTGGAGATATTGAGCCAGATTCTTGGCTGATGCTCCAAAGACCTAAGTGGAGCTATGCCAATTTATAGTAATTGAGGATCTGGTCCACTAACCATATCCGTTGAATATCCTTCCATTGAGAATTATCTTACCCCACAATGAGACTATTCATGGTGTAAGTAAGGGATGTCAATCTAGCTCCATATCAATAAATCTATTTTGTCTAGAGTAACACACAAGACTTTCTTATGAAGAGACAGGTATGAAAAAGAAATAACATGATATTAAAGGGCAATAATTTTCTAAACTGAATGTTTATTGAAACTTTTCCAAAAAGATACCCTTTGTTCTTTAAATGTGATCCACGCTTCCTCTCTCCCACATTTAGCCATCTCATTGAAATATCACAGAACACTCAAAAGCCTTGTAGTAAATGTGGTTAAATGGCAACACTTTTTGGTTCTCAAGAGATTTGACTTTGGGTCAGACGTTTCTGCTGTAGATTAAACTATCCTTCATTTCCCTCCAGGTCTACCTCTGCATACTAATGGCTATTTTCTGATATTTCTAAACTGACAGAGAGTCACATCAAGGTTGTTTTTCTCACTTTCTGAGTCTTTTTGCCAGTCAATGGCTGTATGAAGTGCTGCAGAAAACAGAATTAGTAACTAGCTTGAGGGTCAAATTCTGTTTAGGGTTATCCAGTAAAGATGATGCAATTCCACTGAAGTAAGCAATGCTACTCTGATTTACACTAGTGTGAGAGCATTTGGCCTCAAAAATTTAAGTTGTAATAAGCAGAGGGCCAAGTTCTTTTGTTATTTGTTACTAAAGTGAAATTCAACTCCATTAGTAGTTGTCCTAATTAAGAAATTTAATGGATTCATAGACTGGTGCATAAAACTTGGATAAAGAAGACTTAACTTTTAGTTTATCTCCATGAACTATATGAAAGAAGCAAGGTAAGTTTTAATGTGGCTGGGCCAAGATTGTAATTCCCGTATCTGCGAATTATAGTATTAGCTGACAAGCATACTGCAAATAATCATTCTGTAAAACTCTCTACAGAAAATATTACTTTCATAATCACTCATTGTTTAAACCATACCAGTCTTTTAAAAGGTGTATTAAAGTACAGTCACATTTTCTAATGTCAAGATGCTCTGCTCTGGCCAGAGGCACACAGAATAGGTCCCTATATCAGCTGCATTCAAGGATGGGTCACCTACTGTGACAAAGCTCTGTCCTTATCTTCGTGGATCCTGCGTTTCCTGGTGGATTTTTACTAGTCTCAGCGGCTCACTGTGACCCTCCATGGAGCCCTTCTCTCTCTGGAGACAAGGTCACAGCCTATTGAGCCATTTTCACAAGCCAGTGAGGAGAAGCTATCCTTCCTGGCACAGTCTCTATTGTCTCCCAATCTCAGAGACTAATTAGGGAAGGCAGAAAGTGGGGAGCCTAGGCCCGCCCTCTACTCTGGGCTCCAGCCCAGGGACCCTAATAGTATCAGCTAAGATGGCTGATCTTTTATCCACAAAGCACAATACAATTCCCTGGGCTACTTCCCCACAGCAGTCACTGCTTCTTCAAACTCCACTTCACCCTTACCTCAGGGCCTCCTTCCTTCAGTATGATATGTTGTCCACCACTCAGTCTCACCAACAGCACCACTTCCTTCCACAGCTCCTGATACTCACACCCCACCTGACTAACTGGGAGGTTTTTATCTGGTTTCAGCCAGTCCCTGATTGGCTTCAGGTGTCCCAATCAGGCTAGCTGTCTCTACTCCTTTCTAGAAGGTTCTTAATTGGCCCCAGATGTCTTGATTGGCCTGGAGTAGCCTTTGTTTGGCTATCCAGGGAACAGGGACCTGCACACCCTGAGACTAATGTACCTGCCTTCCAGCACTCTCCTATATCCTTCTGGTCTGACTCCGTCACACTACGTAACTTACAACATTTCTCATGCTCTAAATTATGCCATCTGCCACTGGTCCCGTGGATCTAAATGCATACAGAATTGGGAGTCAGAAACTGATTTCTTATCCCACTGCTACCACTTGTTTCAGTGGCCATAATCCTGCCTCACTGAAGTCAACAGCAAAATTCCTATTGATTTCAACGGGTATAGTCAGACCCTGTGAGAGATTCTATCATTATTACTTATGTTAGTAGCACTGTACAATTCAAGTAATCTCATTTAAACCAATGGGACTATTCATGGAGTACGATACAATCTTTCTCTCGGCTTCTTTTGGGAGAGAAGAGCTCACTGCATGTGCGCTGACAAGATGACAGTGTTCACGCATACCAGAATCTGACAGTCTATTAGAAGCATGAGCTTTGCCATACCAGATCAACCCACTGGTCCATCAATTTTAACAGAACTGCTGCTGCTGTCCCTTTTGACCATAAGAAATCAGAAGAAATCCAAACAGGGTAACAGGCTCTTTATCAATACCATAACTAACGTGAACAGTTAGGAGATGTTGGCTGAAGTTATTAGCTATTCATGAGTGGAAATAATTAAATTCAAAAGGCACTAATCCTGCAGTTATGTCCATGCAGGTGGACCTTGCACCCACAGAATGCTGATGAAGCCAGCATGCCTTTATGCAGGTGCAAGGCTTTGCCCATATAGATTTGGTTCCAGGACCGGGCCCTTGGGCAGTGATTCTCAGACTACGGTCTTTGTACCTCCAGTATTTTGTAGAGCTCTTGGTGGTGGTCCACAGAATGAAGAATTTTGTGAACTAAGCAGTAAGGAGGAAATATAGCACTGAGGAGAAGATGGTCTTATGAAGTCCGCAGAAAGAAAACAATTTATTAATCCACAAAATCAGAGTAATTAAAAATGGAGAAGGCCATTTAGCTCATCTACTCCATCTCCCAGTCAAATGTTCCCAATTGTGTCTGTACTTCTCTAGTGGAAAGATGGAAGGAAACCTCAAGGCCATTTCCCAAATCATATCACAGTACAAGGGGTACAGAATTCTCCTCGTGACATTTTGCTTATTAAAGTTTTAGAACACCAAAATCAAAATTCTACCAAGAGAAAAACTGACCATCACAGAAATAATAATTTACTGTTGTGTTAATAAGAAAAAAACATTCCAATAAAACTGTAAGAGAGTATAGTTAATACAAATATGGAAATGCAGTTCACATGCAAAGCAATTCAAGTGAGCTGGTGATGGTCATTTAATTGGCTTAACCACACAGAGTGATTACCGGCATGGATCATAAAATAAAAAATGGAGAAGAGAAGAAAAACAGGCTCTGTCTTACAACATAGATAAATCCATAAAAATAGGAATAAATAAAATAGACAAGTAATGAAAAATAAAGTGATGATAAATAAATAAGCAGAATGATAATATTTCATCTCCCAATAAGTAATTATTACCTCTCCAACTGGATATAATTTATCATTTAATGCCAAAAGTTACTACACATCATCCAGTATTAATCGTTACTGTAAGATTTGATATATCACTGAAATCATTGCAAATTTGTCTGCTTCCGCCCTTCAAAAGGGCAGTGTCCCCTGTCTACAAAACCAGATCAAGGTTGGAAGCAAAAGATCCTATGTATAAAAAGAACAATGTGGTTTGCACATAATATTGAGATCTTGTTTGCTTGCTTACAATCTCTCCGTGTGTGTTTTGAATGTTCATCGAGCTCACTGCTCACAAAGAGGCAGATATCGCCCCCATTTCTGTGTGTGTTGACATAAGTCTTTCCTCAATTAATGCACTTTTTTTTCCCCTTGGCTGTTTATGTTCATGCCCAGTGGAAACTAATGGTAACATTAGCCTTCCTATGTTCCCCGTAGCTTTGCCAGCAGGTTATTCTCCATCGTGGTTCTATACTGGTTGAGTATCATATCATTACATTAATGCTGTAGTGATTGAATATTAAACGATCTTAAAACCCAGGACAAAACATCTCATTCTGCTCCAGCACCAATACAGATTGACCAGTAGTAGCTCACAGAATGTGGCATTATGTCTTGCATTCCTACTAAGAGAACGAGAGTCAATATCAGAGAGTGAAAGAATGCAAAAAATATAGCTAACTTCAGTGCTGTAAAACAATAGCAGAGAAAGGTAATGGTTGAAATTCTCAGCTGGTGAGACCTGTCATAACTCCATCTGACAATGTAAGTAAGGTCAAAGATACTGAAGTGAGCAACCACACCATAAAGAACTGAGGCTGAGAGCTGTTAATGTATAGATGGCAAATATTTTTAGAGAGACAGGCAACAGGTTTAGGATCTAGAAAGACTACAAAAGACACCCTACAGCTGTACCACTGACCAGAACTAGGGAGATAAAAAGCAGGTGGTGGTACAGTACGTTAATCTTTGTATAAAAAAATGGGAGTACCTAAATATCAATAGCATGTTTCTTTTCCTCTCTCCCACCCCTCATTTACAAGCCCCTGAATAATCTACTCTTCCCACCACCTCCCCTTTGTCATCACCTTCTTATACTCCTGCTATAGCAACACCATTGTGCATATAGTATTTGAAAGAGACCCAACAACCAATATCAAAGCTCGAGAGTTTTATAATAAAATAATTTTAAAAAATCATTTTATTGTTAACTGATTTAGCCCTTTAGCCCTTCAGAGTGGGAGCCACAGGGATCAGTGAGGTGGTTGATGTAAAGAGGAAAGCGGGATTTCTCCTTCATTCCCTTGAAGCAGCAGTCAGGAGAGGTACAATAATCTAGAGCAGGGGTCAGCAACCTTTCAGAAGTGTGTGCCGAATCTTCATTTATTCACTCTAATTTTGTGTTCCAGTACTATATTTTAATGTTTTTAGAAGGTCTTTTTCTATAAGTCTTTAATATATAACTAAACTATTGTTGTATGTAAAGTACAGAGGTATTTAAAATGTTTAAGAAGCTTCACTGAAAATTAAATTAAAATGTAGAGACCCCCGGGGCAGTGGTCAGGCCCCTGGCAGCATGAGTGCCACTGAAAATCAGTCTGCGTGCTGCCTTCGGCACGCGTGCCATAGGCTGCCTACTCCTGCTCTAGAAAGCAGCACAAGAGGAGATCTTCGAAACACAGCAAGAGGGAGCTGCAGTTCAAGACTACAATCAGGATTTGCAGATTCTGGGACAAAATGATAACTCTTGCCCCATTCCAAAATTTCCCACAACTCTCTTTTTCTTTTTTTTTTTTTTTTGGCCACCAAGGTGATTGGTCCATTGCTTTTTTTTAAGCAGTTTATATGAATTTGTTGTTTCTTTTTTTTTTATTCTAAGTTTGTAAAATAGTTCTCTAACCAATGCAATCTGTTGAGGAACTGTATTCCAATTAATCTCACTATATGATCCCAAGTGAGGTGACTCAGCTAGGAGCAGCACTGCAGTCAAGCCTTTAGGAAACTGAAACAGGGCCAGCACTCAACAGCAAGGCTCAGATCTGTCCATTTGAGTGTACTCATCCACTGCACCATTGCTGTTCATGCCTCACTCTCCACATCCCTGCCCTCTTATATGCTCCTCATTTGTCAAGCTGTCCAACACACGCATGCACACACACCAACCCCTTCCCACCTAATTTACACACCCACAAACACACACCATTTACGCTGTGAGAAGCTGGGAATCTTTTTCCCCACAGCGCAGGAGAGGAAGAGCTGAATCTCAGATGCCTGGTTCTGGAGTTGAAGTAAGCCGGTACACCCCAGTACGGTGTACCAGCAAGAGCCAGTGCGCCATATCAGAGACGGCTTCCCCAAGCAGCAGTCTAAAGGGCCTGGTGCTCCCAGAACCTCTTTAAAGTGGCTCTTTATTAAGAAAACTATTTACGGAGATGCTGCAATTGCAGCTAACATTTCAGCAATGTGTACATAGACTGGTTCCTGGTACCTCCTCCAAGCTTTTCCCACCTCCAATCTATGCTCCTCCGTCCAAGTTCCACGCATGCTGCTACTGGTTCAAGCTGTGCTTTTGCAACGGCGAGGAGGCTGCCCAGTGTTTCAAAGCAGAAAATAGAGGTAGAAACTAGCCTTTTGTGGATTGGATCCATTCTGGATCTGAATATCCCCAAAGTTTAGTGTGGTCTGGATCAGAAATCCTGAACTGAATCCTTCTCTACTAGAAACAGACTCTTTATGATGCTTCCACAGAATTCACATGCCCAGTTAAAAAAAAAGTCTGAGTTAAGAAATAAGACCCTTGTCTGCGGGAGTGGTTTGCCTGCAGGCAAGTTAATATTAGGAGATCAAATAGCTACAAAAGGTGAGTAATTTAAGCTGAGAATCACACATTTATAGCTGTACAGTTATTTGTCTAACTGTAGTTCAGAATATTTAAATCCAATTTCTTATGATAAACTTTCACCTTGGACTACTTGTATCAGCTGCAGCTATGTGATATAAGGCACTCTAATTTACACCAAGGCAGTGCTCATCTTATGCTCAGGGTTTGTCTAGAATTGCATTTGCTTCTAGGGAACTTCTACTGCACTTTCAATTGGGTTTAAGAGTAGAGTCAGGAGATTTTCAGTGCTGTAAAGTATCACATTTTTAATTGCTGAAATTGGAGTCCTGGCACAGCCACCAGACTCTGTAAATAGCTGAGACCTTGTTGCTGCTGTTTGACTTATGCACAGCTTGACCTACGTTTTCCCTAAATTAGAGAAACCTCAAAGTCACCTTGTCTGCCCTTTTATATTGGGCCCGATGGAAAGAGGAGCTGCCAGAGGGAAGATTAAACTTTGAATCTGGTCTGATTCTTTCCAAGTCAAACCCAGGACAGCAACTGCCATCTGGATGCACAAACAACCAATGCATTTTTTACATGCCAGAAAAGTCCTCTCTAAAACAGAACAATGCCCTTTTCGCCAGTATAACTTCCATCTAGAGCTTATGCTGATAAAATAAATGGAAAAAAAACAAAACCTCAAAACCCAAATCACACCCCTAATCACCATTACCATATCAGTGAAATTTTCTAGTGCAGACCTGAACAGAGACTAGAAACAGAACAGTAGAAATTTCACTAGATGCTTGATAACAGGTCATAAAGGCTCTGTATTTCTCCTTTTGAATACCCATCTACAATTTCTCACAATTTTCCAAGAAATCCTCTGATCCTTTACACGTGCCTCACAATAGCAGTGCATCCCCATTACATTGAAAAGGTATAGTGAAACCTTGTAGAATAAATGAAAGATGTTGTATACCAATAGTACTAATCAATGAACTCCTCATTGGTAAGCTAATAAGGGGAAAGCTCAACTGTTTTTTTCCTTGAAGCAAAAAGCAAATCATAACATGTTCACTTTCTAAGAAGAATTCATTATTCACCAACTGATGCAAGAAGCCATCCTGGCCTTAAATTTCTCATTCACTGCATGACAAATTAATCTACTTGAGGCTGTGATGCAGTGCAGGATATCTAGGTTAGCATGTTGTATTATTCTGCACATCTGTGTTATTTTTGTTGGGACATTTCTCACTGGTAGGTTGGGGCAAGCTGTTCATAAAGACTTTCCTAGCTAATGTATGCAGACATACATCCCCAGCGACCCACTGGGAGTGCTCTGTAGGGACACAAAAATGTTACTGAAAAGTCATTAAGAATAATGGCTATGCATGCAGGATTGCGAAGAGGCAATCAGCAAGATAGTGTTTATTGTCTGTAACTGTTGGGGGCTGGGATAAAGGATTAGGCTGACCTAAACTGACTGGGGAAGATGACAAAATGTGTAAATGGGTTCCTTAGATACCAGATTGAAAAATAAAAAGACTTTCTGGATAACAAAGGAACCTGTTTTCCTGTAAAGAAAAGAAACCCATGCTGGGATGCAAAGACTTCCTGGGTATTGAGATGCCATCTCAAAATTAATTGAGACAAGCTTTGAGATGGAAGACAAAGCACTTTCATACTTACAGCCTTAATCTTATTGGCTACCAAGCAATATTTTAACTAATATTCATTAAAGAATAATTTAATTTTATTATACAATTTGAATTCAAAATTATTAAATTACATTCTTTGTTGGATAATCTTGGTTTCCTATAATCAGTTAGCAATGTCTAAGGCAGCGCATCACTTTGAGCCACATAAGAGTTGCTGCATTAATCTACAAAGTCATTCCTCTACTCTTTAGGGCCAGATTTTCATATGTATTTTGGCACCATAGATGCTTAGCTACCTTTGAAAAGCTGGTCCTAATGCCAATGTGAGGTGCTTTCAAATATTGTGGGATTTAAAAAAACAAAAAAATCCACAGTATAAATCCACATTCATTATATTTTTTAAAAAATTGTCTAATAAGTTAAAGGTAGCATACTAATTTAATCTGTTTTAATCTTCCTTATATATAAATATTTTATTCTTCCAAACCTTTAAGTTATACATTAACCTCAAAAATGTTCAGCCCTCAGCATGCTATGTTCTGGGGTGCTCAAAGTTTAATGCTTCCACACAGGCCATGTTACTTTTTCAAAATCTTTCCTGTTGGCTGTCAAATTTGGACTCCTGTGACTGTTCTAAATTAGAACAAAATGCCAACGCCCTCTGACCTATTATTGCATTTCTTCCAGTTCCCTCATAGTAGGGCTAAATGCACAGTGGAAAGAAATGTCCCATTAAAATCTCACAAAAGTAAGCCATGTCTCTTTCCCCTGACTGAATTTTTTCATTACGCAAGATTGAGAGATTCCCTAACAGAGCTGCAAGACTTCTGCTAGCACTGTTCATTGTGGTTGTTTTGGTTTTTTTAAACAGCTTTACAGACCCTGTTAGGGTATGGTTACACTTACAAAGTTAAAGCGCTATTGGTTATAGCGGTCCCCTTATACAGTAATATGTATAGCGCTATTGTATGTCCACACTCAGACGCGCCAGCGGTATAGTATGGCCACATTTGGGGCACTTAATGCAGCATTAAGAGCAGCGCATTAGGGCAGGTATCCCAGCATTCAGCTGGGTGCAACGTGCTTTTTAAACGAGGGGGGTGAGGGGGGACGCATTGTGTGTATGTAGAGGGAGAGAGACAGTGATTTTTCCGATCTTCTGAAAGCCTGTCAGCGAGCCTCTGTTCACAGAAGGCTTTGTTTTCACACAGGCTCCCTCCTTAAACATTTGCATTGCTTATCTGCCCAAGTTAAGAGAGAAACTCTGAAGAGGTACTTCCGCATTCCTCCAGCCGAGTTCAAAACAAAGGGAAGAGATGTCAATTGCCTTAAATGGCTCTAGGCATCTCCAGAGATCACTTGTAGTGCAGTGGGTGTCCACATTCTTGCTGTAGCGCTACAGCAGCTGCGCTACAGCCCTTATTCCCCATGCGGAGGTGGATTAACAATAGCGCTATAACTCAGCAGTTATAGCGCTCTACGTGCCTTGCCAGTGTGGACGGAGAGGAGGTTATAGCGCTCATGGGGGCTTTATAGCGCTATAAAGTGCCAGTGTAACCAAGCCCTTAATCTAACCCATGGTCAGAGCCAGGTCCTTTCATGACTGTTGATGGGCGCTCAAGCTTAGCAATCAGCCCTCAAAATGCCCTATTTAGAACCCAGTACAGCAGAACCTCATTAATCTGCATTTTCTATTTGTTATCACTATCATTTGTTAATAAAAAGCTGTCTCTCTACTTCCCAGCAAGCAGATAGTGTATTGAAAGTTCCGTTTTACTTGTACTGAGTCTGTTGTGTATATTGACCAGTCCAGGGATGGCCAAGCTGTATGTAGCTCATGAACCACATACAGCTCTTTTAGTTAAAATGCGGCTTGCTGAGCTCCACATGTTCCCCTCATTCTCCACCTATCAGACTGAGCTGGGGGGAGGCTTGGGGCTTCTGTCTTCTCATATTGATACTCAAAAGGTTTAATTTTTTTAATTAGCAGAGTTTAATTATTATGATTCTAGTTTTTTCCCTGATTCATATTTTTAAAATATTGTCCAATTAAGCAGAGCATCCTTGAGACGTGAAGTTCCTCTGAACAAAAAGATGTGTACAAACATCAAACCTGTTCTCTGTAACATGGACTGACTGCATGTTTACAGTCTGTTGCATCTTGTTCCTTAACCCAGAAAGAACTAATTAGCCCTCTACCACCACCTTAAAAAAAACACTGAAAAGACCTGTCACATCCAAGTCATTGCACTTTCACCCACACCTCCTTCTTCCCATGAGCTAGCAGGACCTTTCAGTCTAGGAAACATGGTGCTTTACTTGAACATTTGTAGATTTTCTGTGGTTGAAAAGTTAATTTACTTTTAAAATACTGAAAAAAAGATACAAAAAACTGGAAAAAATAGCTACCTTCTTGCAATACAAGAGAAGCATAGTTTTGAAGGGTTAAGGAGCCATTCAAAACCTCCTAAAGCCAGGCTTTTTGAAAAGTAGGACAGGCGTGCATGATTGTTCTTTGCTACAGAGGGAGGTATCATCTGGTGGGACACAGAGGCATAGGCCAGCGGTTTAAACACAAGACTGGGATGCAGGAATTTCCTGTGTTCTATTCCTACCTCCGACAATCATTCCTGCTGTGTTATCAGGCAAGCTGTTTAGTCTGTTTTCTGTGCAGTTAAAATAATGGGGGTAATATCATTTACCTACCTTGCAGAGGGGTATGAGAGATTCTTCATAAAGGTGTTTGTGAGGTGCTACATTAAAGCTAATTATTATGAACATAAAATCCCTATAAAACTGCAAAATATTATTTTTAGCACTCAGATACTGTAATAAACAGGCACTCTAGAACCACTAGGTCAGGTATGCCACTGCTGTAAGGAGCCATTACTGTATACTGAATCGTATTGCTACGTTTCAGATGGTTTTCTGTGAAATAATAGAGAGACTGATGCACTGGTTACCATGGTGCACACTCATACTTCTGAAATATTTCTGCATCAGAGACAGTGCTCAGAAAAAAAAAAAAAAAAAAAAAAAAAAGGGGGTTCTGATGCCAGGATTCTAAATTTCCATTTCTCAGCAAGCTGTCCATAAAGCAGCATTAAGCATGGAGTAGCATCACCATATTTGGAAGGCATGCTCAAACTTTCTTAACCAGGGGCTATGGGCAACTTTACAGGCACTCGAGGCTGCAATCAATTTGTGGAAAATGGAGATGATCATCCTCAGAAAGTCTTCTAGACTTAGCATAGGATGTGACTGATGAGAGGAAAATGGAGAACACAGATGATAGACTAAAGCAAGGTAAACAGATTCACTTAACATAGGTCCAGTCCTGCTGCTGGCTCTACATGGGAACAGGTGTCCATCCAGATAGAGCTAGCTGCAGAATCAGGACCTAGGAGCTCAGTGCTGCAACCTTACATATGCTGTATGTTGCTTACTGAAGAAAGCAGCCCTACAGAAGACAACAGGACTACTTGCTTAAGTACTATTCAGCATGAGTAAACTGAGTATCAGACCCTCAGTAATAGGGACATTATAATACAACGGAGCTGGTTGGAATATTCTTGTCAAACTATGCTGTTTCATCAAGCCCATATCAGTTTTGATGAAACTCTTGTTGAACAAGTTTTAGAAAGAAAGAGACTACTGCTGGGTAGTTAAGGTACTGTCCTGGGATGTGGGACTCCCAAATGCTGGCCCTACATTAGGGAAATCTGTTTATACTACTCTAAACTATTGTCTGTTTTCTTCATTTTATTTTCATCAGTCAAATAGCTCTATTTTTTTTCAATTAGAAATGCGTTAATTATATACAATAATGATGCTTTTAAGTAAAACTATTCTACTTTCCCTTTTTTGTCTGTCCTGAAGATGCAAATGATTCATAGATAACTTTAAAACAATTTAAAAATTCCCTGATACACAGACTTTACCTTTTCCAAATATCTGCTGAATTTTAAGTGACCATGAAATAAAAATTAAAGGAAAATATTTGGAAAGGTATAAAAATCTTATAGAAACTATGTTTGTATTTTAAATTACAATGCCATTAAGGCAAACATTTATAATAAGATTAGCAGAAACTTGCAGAATTAGATTTTACAGAAGACCAAATGATGAATAAAATATTATAGTCATACAACCAACACAGCTAAAATGGAAATAGACTAAACTCTATTCACCACCAATCACTACTCAGCTGGTAAAAAGATTAGGACAAATTTTCAATGGGCATTCCTAACCAGTTCCTTCTTTTAATCAGTATTATAAAGGCATCTACAAAATACAAAGTGTGTTCCTCTCGTGCGCAACAAGAAAATCCTAAAACTTAGAATCTTGGTGGAGAGGAAACTAGTGAAAATCTTCCAAACTGCTGCTGTGGGAGTATTCTTGCAGGAACAGACATAAGAAGGAGGAGGCCAGAAACAAAGCAAGAATCGAGAGCACACAAACTGGGATGGCTGATTAGCTATTCTGATCATATGATCTAAGTATTCGATCCATTAACACAAGAAGATTGGAAACTGCTTTACTCCAGCTGTGACTCTTTTTAAGTAACACCAGGATCAGCGAAAACCATACCCCAACTGATCAGCATCAAGTGCAACTGCATCCTAGGAGGAAGCATTGATGTCAATAATAGTTAGATTCCAGGGCTCTTTAATTGACCCACTCACTAATCCTGTTACAAATAAGGCAACTGACTGCTTCAATCAAAAAATAATGTTTCATAGCTACTTTATTTTGTTTTTATCATTAGAAGAAACATTATGATGTTCATACAAAATTCAGGCTTTGTCTGAAAGTCTGAGAGGGAGCTTTGCTGATGCTCCGCCTGTAGCAGAATATTTATGAGTTGTGGGAATTACTACAAATGAAGAGGTCATTAAGCATAAAAGTGCTAGGATTGCTTTAATTTTTTTAAAAAAATTTGGACTGTATTTAGTCAGCTTAAAACTAGTGAATTTGTTTCATCCTGAAGACAAAAGACATTCCTACAGAATATTTGTTTGGAAGTGACCTGTATAAATACACTCCAAATATAATTTAAAAAAAAAAACAAAAAAGGTATCAGTATTGAACTGTTAGATTACACTGCTCAATTGCAAATTTGATTGAATCTAAAATTAAAACAGCATTAGATGTAGACAGTACTGAGTTGAATGAATTAGAAATAGATAGACACAGAGAAATATGTCATAATGGCCATTTCAGTGAGAATGTTCTAATACCTTAATAAAACATTTTAAAATGTCTGTGTCTGCACTAAATGAACTAATAAGATGAGGCTTAAGCAAGAAAGCGTCTTTATTTAAAAAAAAAAAAAAAAAAAAAAAACACCTCCCATTTTCCAGGCCAATTTGCTCTACTTCATTAAAATACAAACAAGTACCAAAAAAGCAAAGTACAGAGGGTCTTTTGCTCTAGCATCTATTTTACTCATGGGTGAAGCAAGGTCCCTTTTCTTCTAAAATAATTACAGTTTTAAGGTAATACTGAACCATACACCCCATCTTTCATCCTTTCCTTTGTATACATACAAATGACCCAATTTAGCAGAGTGCTGCAGGAGTCTCCAGAGACAGGCAAAGATCATGAAAATATTCATAGGAAGAAAGGTGGGTCATTATCTCTAGGCTCTGCTCACTAGACTGTCATTAGAAACAGACAACTTGCTCTTTAGCAGATGGGGTCTCCTGGCCTTTTTTCAGTCCATAGTTTTGGTTGTCTATCAAGACATCCCAAATTGAGAATCTTGCTAAAGATTCAGGGAGTATAACAAAACATGCACTTCCTAATATACTTTTAGTCATTCCTGACTCACTCCTCACACATGAGAACAGTGATTAAAAGAAAAACACCACCACAGTGACACTCATTACCCTCTAATGAGTTGGTGACCTCAGTCCAATTACTACTAGCAGAGTAACTATATCATAAAATCTCCATTACAATTAGTGCCCTTGTGGCAGGCTTAGCAGGGAGAGAATATAAAAAAGTGAACTCTCTAATCTCTTTGGCAGTCCTGCCAAGTCAAGACTTTGTATCGGTGCTGTCTATTCCACAGATAAACAGTAGAATCATGTGAGTCTTCAAGACTGTCAATCTAGCACCAATCACAGACATCCAAAAGTCATTGAAATGCAGTTTCGTCTAGAGGATACTTCAAGTGTGATCCCTATGTTGAAAACAGAATTATTGTGTGCACGCACAAATTGAACTGATCGTGAAAAGTTTCTTACTGATATCCCCAAAGACTGTTGCACTTGCAAATACCTGGTTTAGCAGGAAGTATAGTAATACAAGCTTTCCCACACTGAACCCCCACTGTGCCCCATCTTAGTCCTGAAAGGAATCACATCTATGGTGAAACTGATCAGATTTTCCATGCTCTTTCATTACTTGCCCTCTTTTCAGCAAGTGACAAGGTTGTCAATTACCATACACTGAGGTGATGATTTTGGTGATGAGTACTGTCCACTGGGAACTCACCTGAGACCACCACAATCATTTTATACAGGCCACTGAACAACTATCAGATAGCATCAACTTTCACTCACTGTCACAGCAGGGCATATAGTGTGGGAAAAGATACGAAAACATTTTGGTGGCTTCTAAACATAATTTTGTTTCAGCTATGTTTCCACCCCTTTTTATTTGTTTTTCATGCATACCTTATCTAAAAGTTTGCAGAGAGTGCATTTCAGTAATGCCTCATATTTATTTAACAAAACCAAATTAATTTTCAGCATCAGATAAGAGTGGTAGGAAACAGTGGGTGAATTGCATCAAAGAGCATGGCAAGCAGGTGTACCTGAGAGCTGCCTCAGATGAAGATGGCAGATGCTTGCATGACGAATTGATCTCAGATGATGGGTTAAGAGTAAAAAGTAGTAGTAGTAAATTAATTTAAATTTTTCATAAAAAGTTATTTTCATGCAACCAATAATGAATAAGCAGTCTGTAGAATGAAATTAGTATGCAAAAAATGATTACAAATAGCAAACAAGTTTGTTTAAATTGCAGTGTGTTTGCAGACAATTTGAAATCAAGAAGAACTAATTCACCAAGTAAATTGTTCATTGGAAATGGTTTCCTTAGCTCTAATAATTACTAACCAGGGTTATGGTAAAGGTAACCTAGTGGAAAAAGGCCTATTCTTTAGTTCAACAGAAATTCTCAATATTATCTATTTCCCCCAAAATATAAATTTAATGTAGGAACATTATCCTTTAAATCAATAAAACTCAGATTCTCTTTAAAAAATGAAGTTCAGTATTAGAAAGAAAGCAATCCTCTGACTGAACTCAATATCTGTTGGTTACTGTGTGGTATAAATGAGCAGTTCTCAACCAGGGGTCTGTGGCCCCCGGTGGTCTACAAGCACATTCAGGGGGGCTGTGGAGCCCCGCGGCTGAAACCCAGTTCCCCAAGCCCCAGTGCCGAAACTGGGAGCGGCGCGGGGCTAAAGCCAGCCGCCCACCTCCAGCCCCGAACAACGTGAAGCTGAAGCTGGCAAACCTCCCCGCCCATCTGCCTGAAGTCAGGAGCAGTAGGGGGGGCTCAAGCTGGGACCCCCAGCATCAGCACCCCACTGAAGCTGTGAGCCACGCTGTGAGCCCCTCCCTGCCCGTACATAGCCCCTAGCTACCCCCCTGCCTGTACCCTGAGCTACTCCCCTCACTTCACACAGTCCCTAGCTATCCACACCCCCACTCCCCTGCCCCACAGAGCTGGGTAGCCTCTTGAGTGAGTTACCTCCCTGGACCCCACTGTGTAAAAGTGGCTTAAGCCCTGCCAGCCCTTGGGCCCCCCCCCCCAAAAAAATAGAAGTAAAACTATGCCTATGCCCAAGCGTAGGACAATGGAACAGACTGCTTCGGGAGGTTGTAAAACCTTCTTCACTGGACATTTTCCAAAGGAGACTGGATAGTCATCTGTCTTGGATGACTTAGATACAGCAAATCCTGCATCTTGGTAGGGGGCAGTCCCATGTAACCCTATGAGTCTATGAGAAGAAATATACAGTGTTGATCCAAACACAAGTGTCCACATTAGAATGGTGGATTTATGTATTCCAATCAGACAAGTTTTCTTGGTGAAGAACACTTGTTCCCTAACCGCCCACAAGCTTTGCTGGCTATATAATGCATCCTAGGAGAGAAGATATCTAGAGGTTAAAATTAGCAATAAATATACATGCCGCCATGTCTTCCTGTTACCACCTTCCACAGTAGGTCTCTTGCATTCAAAACTATGTGAAGTGTTTTGAAAGAAACAAGAATAAAGCTCTTAATTATTAAACAAAATAAATCTTACATAACACCATGAATATGCTGGACTTTTCTGAACAGTAATGGTTTTACAACTGTACATTTAGCATTTTTACAACAGTATTTTTTCCTGTCAAGAATAAACTTTACATTATAGACATCAGAAAAAACAGGAGAATTTGACAATTAAGACTTCATCAAATATCCCCCTTTTTGAATAGTCCATTTATCAAATGTCATGCCTGTAAACAAGAGCTTCAGCAGTGACTTCAGCCCAGATGCTATAGAAACAAGCATCTGTTTTTCTCCCAACCCCTGGTGTATACTGAATATAACAGAAGCAAACTGATATACATGGATGGATTATGCTGACAGTCTCTGAAAATTTCAAGCCCCTATTTCTGTGTAACCCACACCCTCAAACAACTCTCAAAACAGCTAAAAGTATCCTGAAAATGATGAATGAGTCGAATGAAACCCAGCATTTTTTCTAATGCTTCTTTTCAGAAGATCCTCTGAAGTGGATCCTGCCATTACTGGTGCTGTTCATCCAAGCTGAAAATATCTGATATTGGGACCCTTCTTTGTTCATTTTCATTTTGTTCCCAGAGGCCCAGGTTCTGATCTCAGTTATACCACATAAATCCAAAGTAACTTCACTGAATATCGAAGTGGAATAGTTTGAGTTTACACAGGTGTCAACAGGATGAGATTCTGGTACCTGCATTTTACATTTATTATTTATTTGTGGAATCTAAACATTTTTACCATTGTCACAATATTAAGAGGGTGGTGAATGGCCTTGTGGTAAAGGCACAAGACTAGAAGGTAGGAGATTCAGGTTATTTGCCTCAAACTGGACATGGTACTGCTCCACATCCCAGTTTCCTCACCTGCCGATTGGAGATATTGTGTACCTAGCTCATGGAGACTGTAACAAGGCTAACTAATTTACATTTGCCAAGTGTGTTGAGACCTCCCATAGCACAAAACATTAGTAAATTAGTCAAGAACTCAAGTGCTACACAGATTTATGGCACACCAAGGTGGCTATCACTTCTAGTTATGTGACATATGTAACCCTTCTGCCAGGTGTTAGTGGCAGCAAAACGTTCTGGGTTCAATATATCTAGGGTCCCTCTGGAGAAATCACGAAACTGACTTGAGTGTCCATCCAGAAACCTGGGAAAACTAAACTCACTCCCCCTGAATCCCATTACAAGCACTCCAAGAAAGCATACAGACAAGGAAATCTTTATTAGAAAGGGCTCATGGTCTTAAATCTTGGGAAAATCCAGCAACTGCATATATGCAAATAAAGGTGAAAGAGGTCTTTCACGTATCCAAGAATTTCTGGGAGCCTGCTGTCCCCAAAATTCAAATATCCAAGTATTACAGTGACCCTTCAAGTGTCACTAGAAGAACTGTGTGATTGTAAACTAGGCAAATGAAGTTCTTTCTGGCAGCACTTTCCATCAACGGTGGGAGTAGAGAGCTCTTCCCCCTTTTGAGCTTCTGGCCATTAGTCTCATATATATGTTCATAAAAGATTAATAAAAACTTAACTAAAATAAACTTTACAAGGGCATCAATATTAGTTTTTTTAACAGAAGCATTTCAGAATCTTAAAACTTGATTACAAATTAATTAATTTATTAACAAATTATCTATTTTTGTAATGCGCTGGCAAAAAAAATAATATCAAATACCTTCAGTCAAAATTAAATGTAACCACAGAAGAATAATGTTCAGATCTAACAGTGTTCTGTGTCTACAGTCTGATTTTAATAAAAAAAAAAATCACAAGTGGATGATTAAGTGTCCTTTGATGACATTAGGGTATTTTTCCACTTGCAAAGATACCCTCATATGAAAATAGATGAATAAAATTATCAGGTTTGCAAAAATACAATAGCCAAGACTGGCACTTCACAAACTGTCCTGAGTGAGGAACAGCAAGCAGGTGCACTGACCCAGGAGCAGACCAGGAAATGTATTGTTCCCTGGAGAGATTAAGCTGTGCCAACATCTTTCCTCGTGCAGTTTACTGCTCCTTCTTACCAGGTCAGTTGCACCTAGTCCCCACTGTTCGACACAAGAGGGGAAATAATGGTCCAGTGACAGCTGTTCTTCTCAAAACACTGTGACCTGCAATGCGGGTTTCCTGTGCTGGGGAATAAGAGCTGATCCTGCACTATTAAAGTAAATGAGAGCTTTACTACTGACTTTAATGGCCAGGATCTAGCTCTTAGAAGGTATTTTACACCCGCTAACTCCCTTTTGCAGGCATGTACACTGATGCATGATTGAGCTCATTAGGAATAAGCATTCTTTCTAAATATAGCTACCAATAAGTCAACATAACTAGCATATCTTAGTGTTCCAAATGAGTGTTATGACAACTGAATGTTGCCCAGCAGTAAGGGGGAAAAAATGTTTAAGTAACCCTGAACAGTTAGATTATAAAAATACAAAAAGATATGCAAGTACAGGAGGTGGGAAACATAAAATGTTGACAAATACATATTTGTCAATCTCAGCTTGGACACAGTACAAATATTTGTATAAAAACATTTTGCTTCCACAGAAACTAGTTTAAGTAATTTTTATTAATCAAAGCAGAAAAAACTAAATGGCAATGTTTCTATTGAAGTCAATAGGAGTTTTTCTATTAACCTAAACATGAGGTTCAGACCCCATCTTGTTTACAAAAATTATTCCACCTGACACTAAAACCTACAATCTCACTTACAATAATCCGATTGCTGGCAGCTGTAAAGGGCTAAAAGGAATATGGAGCCAATCGACTTCCCAGAAAAGAATGTTCTTGGCTTACAAAACACAAGCTGTAACGTGAGAAGCAACCCCAGAATCATTAAAAATTCAGCTTGTGGAATGAGGAATCAAGTATTTTTCAAGCACTTAAGATTGTGAATAAGGAAATGGATTCAGCTTTGAAGAAAAAACTCTGTCAACCATACAATTAGGGACAAAAATGGTATATTCTGTTCAAATGGAGGTTTGTGTGGAAATTGCAAAGAAGGAATAGGCTGGGATTGTGCCGCCCTGGAACTGTGTTCAACTGCACGCCAGGTTCTAACCAAGCCCCTCAGGGACGTTATCAGTTGATGCCTTCGGCTGATCCATTGAAATCAGTGGAAAGTGGAGGTTACAAAGCATTTGGTCTGTCACTCCCAAATATAATGAAATAATGCCACTCCTTTCTTCTCCTGCTGTCTGCTTTCTGCAGCTCCTCTAAGCTGCCGACTCATTACTGTAGCTAGCTACAGACAGCTGCAGCGCAATATGTAAATCCACCTACAGAGTAAAACATTGTACCAAAAAATCCCATCTAGGTTGCTGAAAAAATATTTTAAATTTCAACAGTATCAAATACCACAGATTAAGAACAGATGTCATAGTTTATTGCTAACTACATGGCAGTGTTTGACTCTTAATGGATTAAAAAACAAGCTTCACTGGTAAAAATGTAGAATGACTGTTTGCCCATATTGCTTTTAAACACTGGCAAACTCACCAATCAGCACATGGTTTCAGCAGACACAACTGCACACAAAGTCTCTTAAGGCTAACAGTTGTAACTGCCCAGAAGAGAAGACAGTTTGATTTCCAATCTTGACAGTCAAGTTGGGAATCACATCTATGGAAATGGAGCAATTTGCTTGACCTGAGCTCACACAGAGGACAAGGAAAGGACTTGTTCATAGCCATAGTAGAATATATTTACACTAAAACAGCTGACAGCAGATGTATTTTGCTGCAGTCAGTTTTCCAGGGACCTCATTTCATTCATTTTGCTTGGTATAAATTTCTCTAAGGCTTACATCAGATTGCCAGCACAGTATCTATCACTGTAATGATGACTCACTTTAAGTTCAAGCGACAGAGAGTCTTGTAGCACCTTACAGACTAACAGATGTTTGGGATCATAAGCTTTCATGGGCTCAGGGCCACTTCATCAGATGAATGTTGGGGAAATCTCCAGAGGTAGGTATAAATATGCAGTCAAGATAGCCAGGTAAATTCAATCAGGGAGGGTGAGGCCCACTTCCAGCAGCTGATCTCTTTGCCCAAAACCCAATAAAGCATCACAGTGATAAAGTTTAGGAAAATACTTAAATTTATGTAGATTTATAAATTGCATCTAAAAACCGTAATACTAAGATACAAGTTAAAACAATGGTTCTCAAACTTTTTTTTTCGCGGTCCACTTAAAAATTGCTAAGGGTCTTGGTGGACCACTTAATGATCTTTCCAAATGTTAGCTAACTAGTGTAAAGTGGTTTGGATAAAAGCACCATATAAAAAAAACTAACTTCTTTTTGTTCTACAAATAAAAGCACACAACTCATATTTTAATATCAGTAGTCTTACCTTTCTAATGTGATGGATGGTGCCATGTTTCACTGCCGCGGCAGCCCCCGATCTGGGGCTGGGAAACAGGGCTCTCTTTTCCCAGTTCCACTAAGTAGGCGTGTGGCCCTTCATTCTCTCTTTTCTCTATCTGCAGACCACTGGTGGTCTATGGACCACAGTTGGAGAACCTCTGAGTTAAAATATTTTCTATTTGCTCTCAAACCTTGACATAAATCTAATCCAGTGGCTCTCAATTTTATTTCTGTTGGAGGCCTATCCTGTGATGTAACGATGTGCAGGTGCCCACTCCACTGTATCCTCTTGCATGATGCCAAGGTACAACTGTCCTTTATCTACTTTTTTCTCTCCTCTTCCTTTTCATCTCTGCTCTCCCCCCACTCCTTTTTTTCCTTTCCATTTCTGCTGATTTCTCTTATTGTCTTCCCCCTCACTCATCCAGAGCTACATGCAGCTCAGGGGCAGGTGTCCAGGGCTGTGTGGTGAGAGCAGAGACAGAAGCTTGGGCTGGAGTGCCACTGAGCTGCTCCTGTTAGTTGCTGAAACAGGGATGGCCATGGAGGGATTTTCAAGGAAGGGGCAGTTTACTCCTTGGCCTGACAATAGCCTCTATCAGTAGGGCCGACCAAATACAGAATACCATTTTGATCAATTTCATGGTCACAGCATTTTAAAAATTGTAAATGTAATGATTTCAGCTATTTAAATCCAAAATTTCATGGTATTGTAATTGTAGGGCTCCTGACCCAAAAAGAAGATGAAGGGGGTTGCAAGGTTACTGGAGGGGGGCTTGCAGTACTGCTACCCTTACTTCTACACCGCTGCTGGTGGCGGCAGTGCAGAAGTATCCCCAGCACCATGTTACAGGGGCCCCATCACTTCCACAGCACCACATGACAATAAGCAGTGCTATGAATTACTTTTAAAAGAAGTATTAAAATATCAAAAAATTACTTTCAATTTTATTTTGAAGGGAATGATTTTGCTTATGGGTAGTTGGCCTCTACGTGTCTTACATCTGGCAAGATACCACAGAGGTGAGGAAGTGACTAGCACTCCTTTACAATGGAAGAAAGAATGCTAGAAATAATTGTCACACACAGTAAACAGCAAGATGAAGGAAAATACTGTTTTGCACATTGTGACATTTTTAACGGAAACAAATTCTACCTTTCAACCCCAAGGGCAAAATCCTGACCCCACTGAAGTCAATGGGAACTTCGCCATTGACTTTAATGGGGTCAGGATTTAACTCCAAATGTTTTATATGATAGAATGGACTTCAGGCTATTATAAAGAGTATATTTAGGGACAATTTTTGTGGGTTTTGTCCAGCAATTGATACTGTGATGGTCACTAACAATTTCAGAGATGAGGCTCTTGGAGAGCACAGGGCATTTTTATTCACTCTGTGATAAACAACAAGTGATGTTGCATACAGATGTTCTGGTCCCAGTTAGGGCAAATTGACATAGGGAGTACAGAGAGTGCTCCCTTCTGCACTCCCCTTGGGCTCTGAGTGCCCAAAAAGAGATGAGGTAGGAAAGAGGACAGCACCCCAGAACCCCTCCACATGGAGCAGGTTTGGCATGCAAAGGGATCATGCTGCATTCCTTGAAGAGTTGTAGCAGTGTGTGCATTTCCCTATACACCAATGAGCTCCCCTTGGGGTGGGGTGGCTCCACATAGCCCATCTCTCTAACAAGAATATATCTCCAGCTCACACTGGAAAAATCTCTGCTTCCAATATAAGTTCTTTATATCCTTCCAGTCTAGTACCTATTTCAGGAGTGAATAAGAAGCAGGGTTCAGAATAACTATGAACCTGAATTTAAAGATGAAGCAAATCCTAGTCTAGAAAATATTTTAATATTCTGTGGGGGGAGAAGGTAATTTAATTTTGAAAAACATTCTTGAACATTGCAGAAGCAGCCTAAAGATGGAGGCTTCTGAACAGTAAGACCATAACCAAGTTACGTTGATGGAAAATATGCATTGAAACCAAAGCTTTTACCCATCAAAACTGAGAAAGCTCCATTGAATGTATTGGTTATAGCTTGCCTAAGCTATTTTTATTCACTACTTAATGTCCATTATAAGCCTACTTGCAATTGGTCTTTTATCTATTTAGTATGGAATAGGTAAGACTATATGACTTGGATTTTTTCAAATGTGTGATTATTCTCTGCCTGATATTTAGCGCTTCATGGCTTTTTGACATTAAATCTATCACAGAAAACAGCAGCCACATCATGCCTCCAGAACCTTGGTTTTGCAAAAGCGACTAAGAGTCTTGTAGCACCTTATAGACTAACAGATGTTTCGGAACATAAGCTTATGTTCCAAAACATCTGTTTGTCTATAAGGTGCTACAAGACTCAGTCTGGATCTGCAAAAGCGACAAACACAGCTACCCCTCTGCTACTAACCTTGGTTTTGTGTGTTCCAAAGTAGGCACAGCCTACTGGAATAAGAGCCAGAGTTCTGACTAGGAACATTAATTTAATAAACACTAATTTGTTCCTTAGCTGTCAGTCTCAGCATAAAGAAAGGGGTGAGGTACAGTGGGAACATGGTTTGGAGAAGCCTGCACTGAGACTACCTGTGCTGTGAAGATCAGTGGATAAATGGATGGTTTCAGTTTCCAGTGCTGTCAGTCCAATATCCTTCAAGAGCACTGTGTTAACCATTTACTTATCCCACCAACATCCATAAAATAACTCTTTTATGACTCTTTAGCACCCAATTCTTTTATGATTTACTAATTTTTATTGTGTTTGAAACTGGGATCTAGTATTGTTCAAGGTTGTTGACCAGCTGCTGAAGCCAGGAGGAGACTTTACTAATGCCCAAATTCAGCAAAGTAAATAAACATGTTTAAGTATGAGTAGTTCCATGGCTTTCAATAGACTTCTACATGTGATCAAAATTAGATAAGTGCTTAAGCACGCTGGTAAATCCAGGCCCAAATGAAGGAAATATATTGCATTACTAGATTTTGTTCTCGCTAAATTCAATGCTTGCACAAAGTGTTTTAAGACATAGAAGGGGTTCTATTTGTGACGCACAGGGTGACCAGACGTCCCGATTTTATCGGGACAATCCCGGTTTTTGGCCAGTTGTCCCGTGTCCCGACCAACGAGTGGTCCCGACCAACGACACTGTTTTGTCCTGATTTTGGGACCTTCAGCAAAGAGCCCTGCTCCCGCTGGCAGGAGCATAGCTCCCCCGCCCACTGCCCCAGAGCCAGGCAGAAGCATGCTGTAGGGGCCGGGGGGAGGAGAGCTGCCTGCTGCTGCCAGTTTGGCCAGTGCCAGCTGGCAGAGGGGAGCGGGGGGGGGGGCAGAGAACCCACTCCCCTCCCTCCCCTACCCCATGCCCCGGCAGAGCGAGACAGTCAGAGGAACGGGAACATGCTGCAGAGGCGGGACCCTGCATGCAACCAGCGACGGCAGGCGGGGGTGGGGGCGAGAGCAGCAGAGAGCCCACTGCTCCTCCCCTGCCCCAGCAGAGACAGAGTCAGGGATGGGCTGCGGCAGCGGCCAGGAGAGCTCTCTGCCTCCCGAGTCCCGGAGCAATGGGGAGGGGGCTGCTTGCATGCAGGCACCGGCCAGCAGGGAGGCGGGGGCAGAGAGCCCACTGCTCCTCCCCTGCAGATTCAGAGAAGCCCTGCCACCCCCCGACCCCCTGCCCCACTTAGTCCCTCATTGGCCCCACGCCCCAGGCAGAGACGGGGCAGGCATGCTAGACTTCTGGCATATCACAGAGGTGTGCAAATTGGGAAGTTGATTTATTGACTGAATAAAAAACAGGGCCCTTTACCCCTGTTGTTTGCTTATTGTACAAATAAATTTGTTTGTTTAAATACAGATTATGACTAAGTTTATCATTTAGTGGAGGTGGACATGACACTCACTGACTCAAGACCTCTGTGACATAGTTTGCTTCAGCTATCAGTAGCTGAAGCTGAGCTGAAGGCAGGACTATGGGCCTCCCCTCTGGGGGTATGGTTACACTTACAAGATTATAGCGCTATTGGTTATAGCGGTCCCCTTATACAGTAATATGTATAGCGCTATTGTATGTCCACACTCAGACGTGCCAGCGGTATAGCATGGCCACATTTGGGGCACTTAATGCAGCATTAAGAGCAGCGCATTAGGGCAGGTATCCCAGCATTCAGCTGGGTGCAACGTGCTTTTAAAACGAGGGGAGTGAGGGGGGACGTGTTGTGTGTATGCGGAGGGAGAGAGATAGTGATTTTTCCAATCTTCCGAAAGCCTGTCAGCGAGCCTCCGTTCACAGAAGGCTTTGTTTTCACCCAGGCTCCCTCCTTAAACATTTGATTGCTTATCTGCCGAGTTAAGAGAGAAACTCTAAAGAGGTACTTCCGCATTCCTCCAGCCGAGTTCAAAACAAAAGGAAGAGATGTCAATTGCCTTAAATGGCTCTAGGCATCTCCAGAGATCACTTGTAACGCAGTGGGTGTCCACATTCTTGCTGTAGCGCTACAGCAGCTGCGCTACAGCCCTTATTCCCCATGCGGAGGTGGATTAACAATAGCTCTATAACTCAGCAGTTATAGCGCTCTATGTGCCTTGCCAGTGTGGACGGGGAGGAGGTTATAGCGCTCGTGGGGGCTTTATAGCGCTATAAAGTGCCAGTGTAACCAAGCTCTGGGACTGCGGCTGGAGCCAGAGTTAGAACTGGGACCCTTCGCTCCCCTGCCCTGCAACTGGGTCTGACTTTGCAACCAGGATTCTGCGCCCCTGTCGTGCAGCTTTGGCCAGGGGGTGGAGCCTGAGCCCTGTGCCCCTGGCCCCATGGTTTCTACAGCCCCTTTTCCAGCTTTCTAGGGCTGTGTGCCCCCTCTCATGGCTCCACTCAGGGCTGTGCACCTGTGCCTGTCATGCCACCCCCGCGCCCCGCTCGTGTCCCGCCCCCCCTGGCGAGTGTGCCCTGATATTTCACTCTTCTGATCTGGTCAACCTAGTGATGCATAATAATAATAATAAAATGCAATTGTATCATGCTTTTTATCAGATCTTAACTTCTACAGTCAGAAGATTTTAAACTGAAAAGTAAAACTTTGATTTTCCAAGTACAAGATGTTTCTTTCTCTGACTGTGAATCCCCATTGGGATAAACGGGAAAAGGGCATGTATTCATCAGGACGCAGTGAAATGAAATTTTTGCCCAGGTCTTTGGGGGTTCAAGATAAGAATAATTTGATTTTAGTGTCTGTGTAGCAATAGGATGCAGTACCCAATATGTTGAGACAGCACAGTTAATATTTATGTTCCACTCCTTGGAAGCCAAGTGCATTGACTGATTCCTGAAGTCTACCTCAAATCTCACAAGTCCCTTTGATATTCTCTCTACTTTCCAGACAAGAATTTGACCATCATAAGCCAGAAATATATATAAAACACAAAGCTTTGTGCACTTGAATTCAGAACATGTGATAAGATCAAGCTAAAAGCTTGAGATATTTTCAGTGCAGACTTAAGGACCACCAAGGAGCAAGTGACACAGGTCATGCATATAAAGTCATTTTCAGGATGCAGGTTTGCATGATTTAGGTCTTCGTGGAATTTTTTCGTGTAGCTTGCTGAACTGCTGGGGATGCAGATGTCATCTTCCCAGTCATTAGCATAGTTGTCTAATAATTTTTTGTAGCAATGCTGCTGTTGACTCCCAGCTTAGCCATGCTGGTGTGTCTCTATATATTTTGTCTGCAAAAATAAAAGAGATCCCATGTGCCTCAGATGTTTCATCTATTGTAATAAAAATCTCTGTAGAGTGAATTAAATCAAAAATGCAACTGATATCTGTGTAATAAGTCTCAGCTAAGGATTTTTCACACATTTGGCTCCGTTTGGGATGTATGTTGGCAGCCAGGACACTTATCAACATATTTTAAACTGACTCCGGATTGAATGTGTGCGCTCTCCCTCTCATCTTCTCTTTTATCTTTGAATCAAGTCATGTTAGCAACAATATGCATCTTTAAAGGCCAGTTTAATGTTTCTGTACTAACTCCCATAAATTAATGTAAATTTTAGACAAAACACTTACAGCAATTTTGGCTGGCAATCTTTCCAATAATTATTGGCACAGTCACTTTTCAAAATGTAAAATGTAACAATTGTATGGTACTTACCATGCATCTCCTCTACAAGAAATTCTTTGTTCTTAAGAGTTTATTCATCAGCTGCTTTTGATCTCCACAGCATCCCTGCTCAGATGTGGCCTGCTCTGCTAGAACTTGACTTTAACTTGGCATATTTGCTGACGCAGCCAGTGTGAGTTTCAGTGTTTATCAGTTACAACTGATAATACTGTAGGGTGCATTGGTTTTGTTTTTTGTTTTGTTTTTCTGTTACAACTGAATGGTGAAAACTCTAGCATTAGCACATATGTGCAATGCGGATAAATTACACTTTGGGGAAACTGAATTCTTAACTCTGATGTTACATTAACATAGTATTTAGAGTTTACATTTCCTTTGTTTTTTAAACTGAAATTTTAAAAAAAATTAATAAAAATAAAAACCCCCAATTTCCAAACACTTGAACATTAAGCCTCACAACACTCCTTTACAACAGAAAAAAGTTATCCCTATTTTGTTGTAATGGCAGTTTTTGTAATATAGATACCTGGCTACAAAGAACTGAGCTGAGACCAGAGATCAGCAAACTCAGCCATTAAGCAGTCATGAGATATTAACTAAATTTAATTTATTACTGAAGTTTACAGATTCAAACCAGTAATATAGAAGCACATCACATTACCAATCCCACGCTATTTAGCCCTAAAGTCTTTATTTGAATTATATTTTAACAACCCTTACTGTATGTGTATTCTTCACCTCAATGAAATTTTTTTTTAAATCACGCACACAATGGTTATGTAAGAAGAGAAACAGTTGTAAATTTACCTCTCCATTTCTGTTGTGCGCTTTTGAGTGCTATGGAAATGCGCTAAGAGCCAGCACAAGCTACTAGTACTTCATTTAATGAAGATCTGCCTAAATTCTACCTATGACCATCATATCCCTGCTATTGTGCCCCAAAATAATGTTATCATGTAGCCATTGGTGAATTCTGCATTATAATACTCCATAGAGACCTCACCCACAGTAGTTATCTACAGCATGTTACTTCTGGGGGAATTCTGCACCACTATACAGTGCAGAATTTGCATAGAAATAATGTTCTGTGCAGAATTTCCTTTTTCCCCCCCACAGAATTGAAGCTGCAGAGCTCCTGGCCACCTCTAGGACCCACTGGACCCAGCAGAGCCCAGCTCCGCAACTCAAAAAAACAGGACACTGTGGAGGTAGGGGGAGCTGGAGGAATTCCATGTAGCTACAGTTCCCAGCATGCCCTGAAGGAAGGAGGAAGTGTGCAGCAAACTCCATACAAGCCCGGTACGCAGCATCAGACTGTTTCTCCCTCTGACTCCCTGGCCTCTGGAGGGAAGAGGGTGTGAGTGTCTGGGCTGAGGGGGTGCCCCATGACTAGGCTCTGATGGTGGGGAGGGCTGGGGTGGGAGGATGTAGAGAAACAGGAACGGAGCTTTTATGGCGATTTCTTTAACACTATTTCTGGAGGAATTTTTGTGGTGGTCTGTATTGTTACAGATATAGTTGCTGACAGATATTTTGAAATCAATTACCATGATTACCATGAACTGCCATGATTATATAGTGTTATTTTGACAAATATATGCAGAATTGTGCATAAAATGTTACCATATTGTAGACAGAATTTTTAATTTTTTGGCACACAATTCCCTCATGGGTAGGCATATTCTTGGAGTCCTTTATTTTCTCTTTTTAATTCATTAGAATAATACATACCCTGATCCATGCATACAATATAGGAAAAAGCTCAAGTACTGTATCACCTTTGTGAACATTTTGGTTTCACTTCCTCCAACCCAAGTTGTTTACATAAATTTATTTTTACTGAGATGCCTGATAGTGTTACTATAGTTAAAATCTCCTGTTTCCATTACAGAGGCCAGTTCCCAAAAATTGTTTAGTCATTTAAAATGAAACAAGACTATAATTTGGCACACTGTTTGTTAGTATCATTCATCCAGGGAACAGAAAGAACCCCACTGGACTGAAGATTCACACACTACATAAAGCAGTTATCGATAAGGAAGAAGGGTTTCCCTTGAATAATTACAAATATTCTCACTACCGCAGACATAGGCCCTTTATCCTTGTTTGAGAGTTGCACTCTTGGGAAACTTGGGAGCTTGAGGGACTTGCACGTGTTTTGTTTTTTAAGGCCTTTTTAAAAAAATGATTTTCAAAGTTGTGGACTGTTCTCTGTCTTGGGACTGCTCGTAGCCCAAAGAGATGAATAGGTCAACACTATGTACAAGTGAGATGCAGGAAGTGAGGAACAAATTTTCATAAGTTCTCCCAAAAAGCTTATCCACACACAACTCCATTACACGCTGGATTGTTATGGTTCTGGGAGTCCTCCATAGCCAACTTCCATCAGTCCATGAAATTGCAGATATTTTCTGATAGATTGGGCCCTTTAGATCATGACACTAGTTGGGTTTTTGATAAAGAAAAGGAGACATGCCAAATCATTTAAATGCCAGACAATGCTCTTTGTATTTTTACAGCACTGATTGGAACATTAGGTACATGTCATCACAAAAATGCTTCCTCTTTTTTGTTTGAGGAGGATCAATAAGGACTCTTGCACAGTGTTCTACTTTGGTGATAAAAGATTTAAAGTGTGAAAACTAAAAGCAAAATGCCATTTTGGGGTTCCAGTCACCCAGTAAAAGTGCTTGGGATATCTTTCAACACCATGCAGAGATCAGTTCGACCTGATATAAATTATGTTGACTAAAAGCCAATCAGTTCCACGGGAAATGAAACGGACCTTCTAAAAGACCCTGATACAATGAAATGCATCTTCACAAATGATGGTGTAACTTCTACTGGTAGGAAAATGGCAAACTGTGACTAAAAGTAATCCCTCCATTAAACTGTGATGGGTTAAGAACTAGGGCAGAATAATCTGCAAAAAACAAGGAAGTGATGGCCAACTATTGAAATATATTTGGTGATGTTACATTTCAAAATTAGAGGAGAGAAAAAAATACCATCATCTATTATGTGAATGAAACCACATCCCTGGATAGTCTTCTGAGACGTCAGATATTGCCAAAGGGGGTGTATGTACCAACATTTCTCTCTGTGATCCTCATTCATTTTACAGTTTGTGACAAACTCAAGTTGAACTAAATTGCGAGATTTAACTGCCAAGAACAACAATTCAACATAAAATTTACCTGGAAACAAACCATGATAGGCAGATTAAGAGGCTATTGTCTAGTGGACTATGGAGGCAGTAAAAAAAAAAAAAAAATTAATTAGATGTCTCGCTAGAGAGCGCCAAAAGTTTAATTTCCCTAACAGGAAATTAATATCATCCAAAAAAAAAAGAGTCCCATATGAGAAACGCTAATGACATAGCTCCATAATTAATATAAATAAAACATCTGTAATCCCTTCTCACCAAACAAATAACTAAGGCGCTCACAATTCACACATAGTGAGTAATGGAAGATAATCTTGAAACCTTTTGAGGGCTTAAGTATTATTTCTATAATAATGATGTTCATTAACCTCTTCACCCAAGAAAGGATTATTTGCTGAGAAGATGCAATAGGAAGAAGAAGGGAAATCAGAAAAGGAAGAAGAAAATGTCAATCAACAATGCTCTTCGTGTTACCATTTGACAGGTTGTTCTGTGGCCTACATGTTTAATGGTTTAATTCCAATTCCCAGTGAACATCACAGATCACACCACAGCTGGTACCTTTGCTGGTGGTCTGACTAACAAGGCAGAGAAATGCTCTCCCCTTCCCACCATTAGTAGGGCTGGTCTCACATCCCATTCTTCATTTTGTCTCTCTGTTCCTCCTAGTTTATTATTTTATTCCAGTACCCACACTGATTGGCAGTCACCACCGGTCCTTCTCCTCCTCTTTTCCTAGAAGATGTGACCAAAGCCTTAGCCTTCCAAATGTAGCTATCAACACTGGAAGCTGTTGCATAGGCAAAAGTTTTCTGCAGAGAGAGGAGACTCCACATCACATCTCACAAGATGGTTTCCACCCTGCTGCACGTTCATCCATGGTTTCTGCAGAACTGTAACTATGGCATTTTAGTGCCTGGGGTGAGCAAGCATATTTGCAGCTCCCACTGTTTTTTCCCTTCACTTCTCTGCCCCATTTTTCCACCCCCAGAGCTTTGTGCCCTGGGTGGCTGCCATGCTCACCCCACAGTGGTTACAGCCCCGAGTTCTTGACAGAGAGCATATTCTCCTTGTTTTCTGTGGCTGACCCCATTAGACATATATAAATCCTTCAAAACCATATGTATTATTCCAGAATCCCTGGAATTCAATAATTAAGGTCAATTGAATTAACAGAATTGGATTCATGTTAACAACTCAGGGTTTTGCAAATTTGGCCACATCACAGAATTTTATACAGAACTGCCATTGACTTTACTTGAGATCTGTATGCAGAATGGCAGTTCCCATATGGTCAAAAAACTAAACAGTTACAGCAGAATTTCAATAATCCAAAATAACTGGAAGGATGTGACAGCTCCCATTGCAGTTTAGGGAGGTCTCAAATGCCAAAGACTGGAGTTAGGGACATTCCCCTTAATGTCAGCCTGTGGAGGAGCATATTACTGCATCACTAGCTGCACCCACAGTATTTGGCAGCACTCTGATACTGAGGTAGGGCACTTATTGTTTGCCATTGATGCAATAGCTCTACTGTTACTATAGAATGAAGAGGAACCTGCCTACTGGTTTGAAGCATCCGGAACAATCACAGCTGGAGATGGGACACTGGGCAGGGTGAAACAGGGCTTTGAGGCGGCACCAAACATTTTCTCTCTCAAGTGCTTGGCTGGCTTATTCTTGCTCACATGTTTAGGGTCTCACTGCTCACCATAGATGGGGTTGGGAAGGAACTGACAGTGACCTGAGGGCTCTTTTGCCTTCCTCTGCAACATGTGGGCGTTGGCCAGAATTATCTAGGTCTTTCTCACCTAATCATTTCCCTACCACTTTGTGGGGACCTGGAGCTCTGATGAACCTCAGTCCCTTCTATTCTCTACCTGTAGCACATAATAGTCTTGCTTCCTGAGGGTCTCATTTACTTTGCTCTCATTTTCCGTTGTTCGGCTTAGGTGGTAGTAGAGATCTGTGATGTACAAGAGGTCAGAGTAGGTGATCCAGTCACTTTAGGGGTCCCTTCTGGCCTTGAACTCTGATTTTTTTGAGATATTGCTTCTCCAATTGCCTCCTCTTCAAACAGCAGCTATTCAGGAGAGCCATTATACAATGTCTTGTGCTTTCAGTCTGACAGTCTTTCAGCTCCTGGTGGCAGCCATTTTCAGAGTGCCTAAGCTCCCTGCTAGCCCCGCAGAGTCCAACACTGCTTTCCTTCACATTTTGCACGTTTAAGGGAACGGGGGCAGAAACTGGGCTGTGGAGCTCCTAACGTGGGATTCAGGCAGGAAGAAGGTGAAGGGAGAGGCAGATAGGAGAAGCCTTTTGGAGGTGGGATTATAGAAGTGGATGACAGACAAGAGGTGGACAGGAATGGAGACAGGGAGCAGGGGATGGATGGTGGAAGCCAGGTAATGGCAGAAGAGAGAGATTATTGGGAGTTGAAAAATAGGAGAGACAAGTTGGCTGGCACTGGGCTAAGGTAAACAAAAGCACTGGAGAACCTGGCAGGCTGGGGACAAGATGGAACTGGGCTAACAAGAGCAGGAACTATCATCAACTGTCACAAATAGTATCTCATGCTGAGTGTTGACTGGCTGGGTAGAAGTTGCATACAAGTTATTGGGGTGTGTGGATAAGGAAAGGCATATGACAAGGAGGTAATACAAATCCCTAGATGGATTAACCATCAGACTTTGTGAAATCAAAGGATTGCAGCATGAGGCGAGCTCTTCATCCCCCAAGCAGATATGTATCTATGCTCATGCATGGATACTAATAAGGCCTGATCTATTCCTTACAAACTTTACTATTGCTGTTGCAAAGTTTTTTTAAAAAAATTCAGAGTATTGCCCTGGAAAGAAATTCTCTTTTAGAGAAACTGTCCCTCCGAATGGACACAAACCTGATTTATGGCAATTTGTAAATCAAGATTGGACATTTTTCTAAAAGATATAATCTAGTTCATACAATAATTATTTTGGGAAGCTCTTTGGCCTGTGTTATTCAGAAGGACAGATTAGATTATTAGAAAGTAGTTCTTTCCGGCATTAGAATCTATGAAAGGCAATGTTTGATCGAAGCAAGAGGAAGTTGCTGTACATTCTCTTCAGCATTACTTGCTACAAACATACATGCACACCAATTACAAGATGGAGTTTATTTTAGAAGCCTAGTTTTCCACCTCTGCTATCATGGACAGTATTTAGGGGCCTTGTCTACACAACTTTAAAATCTACTGAAGCTAACCTTAGGTAAAGGTTTGTGTGGACATTCTTATCTACAAAACAGATACATCATAGACAGCAGAAGTGTGAGGCTCCTGCTGAAATGCCTCAGCCTTGTCCTGGTTTTAAAATAGTTTTAAAATGACTTATGTCAATTTATCTTAAATCAGTTAATAACAGAATTAAACAAACTTAATATAATCTATATTGAAATCTGTTTGCATCAACTGAATTAGGTCAATTTAAAAACTCATTTTTAGTTAAACTGGTGCAAGTTTGTATAAAATCGAGATTAGACAGAAGTGATTGGTATCCTAATCCAGCAAAGCACTTAAGTATGTAAGAAGTTTCATCGACCTCAAGTTAAAGTGATAAAAGAAGTGATGTCAATACTTAGTCCAGCTTCTGTCCTGATAGAAACTCAAGTATATACTTCAGTTACGTCTCAGCTTTTGTATTAATTTCCCTTTGTTTTCCTAGGTTATTTGTCAGAGGACAGAATTTAAAAAGCACACGTCAGATTTAAATTAAAAAACACCATGTGATCTTGACTGAGAGAGGTGTCCTTTTGAAAGGATGCAAATTCAATGAGAGTTCAGGGCACTAAACCCCTCAGATAATCAGGCTCCAAGTTTTCAGTAAAAATATTTTAATACAAACAACTGAGTTTGCTTTAGTCCAAATTCTTTTATCACTCTTTAGTTGTGAGGAGGAACTGCCTTATCTTTTTTCCATTGTTTATTTTAAAACTTGGTGATCCTTTAACGTGGCAATCATTATGAGGACTATGTGGAAAACTATCTGCAAATATTTGGTGACCTGGACAAAGCCCATGTGCTTCATACCACATTTCTTCTGAGTTACTGTAGAAACTCATTAATATATCTGAGCTCAGAGCTGGCTGGGTTAATTAAGTATGCAGAACACTTCTTACTATATTATAGCAGCCAAGAAAGAAATCCTCTTTCCCCTGCCCCTTCATTTCTACACTTTTAATACAGATGTTACCATGGCTTTTTTTAAAACTATACCAGCACTTACCCCTCCCACAAAACCATGTCCAAGACAATTAATTAATACCAATAATTATAGGTTTTATTTCAACTCTGAGGCAACAGCTATTTCTAACTCTATTTCAGAAACAAAGTGTTTCAGATTAAACCATCGCTGCAATTTGGTGAAACAAGTTCAATTATATGTTACACGTCACTCTACTCACTTCACAAAATATATGGAGTTATTGCTATTCAGCAAATCACCCAAGCACGTGCTTAAACTTATATATGCGTTTAAATGCTTTGCTGAATGAGGGCCATGAGGAGTCACATATGCTTCTACCATTTTAAATGGCAAGCAGATCCATTTTAATAGTTTAATCAACCTAAATAACGCTCCTACCCAACAAAGTACTGAAGTCACTGAGTAACTTTAAACACACAGATAGCCTCATTAACTTCAGTGGGACTATTCACATGACATGCTTATCATTGCATGCATGCATGTTTTGCTGGAGCAGAGCCTTTGAATCATGACCCTCCTTCCCCATGTAGGGGAGATGGTACATGCCCAGTTGGAAATGCATGCGGAGCAACTCCTGTACCTCCCTACCCGGAGTTCACAGAAGCCCTTTTGCCCCCATTTTCTGCTATCTGTACCTCAGGGTAGAACATGGCTGGGGAGCAGCCACGCTCTGTTACATGCTTCCCTCTGAACCAGCCAAATATCCAGGACGTGGCTCTTGCAGTATTATTTTTTTCTCTGCATCTGGTTCCACACACACTTCCCTCCCATAGAGATGGTATTGTGCAGGTCTAGGGAGTAGAACTTAATAATGAAGGCTTAAGGAAGCCACACTGAAAGAGGGAGGAGGGAGAAGAAGAGACGGCCACACAAGAGGATAGGAGATCACTTTTCTTGCAGATCTCTGAAGTTCGGAAGCCCCTCTCCTTCCTACACTACAGTCCCCTGGAGACCCGTCCCACTGATGAGCACATTCTTTCTGTTCCTGTTCCCACACAAGTTTTACTACAGGGTTGTATAATATGCCCCTTAATTCTTCTAGTACAATTTCATTGTGCAATATAAAATTCTAGTCTTTTTAAAAGCAAGATTTTTCCCTGTACTCTTGCAAAGTAGTTTAAAGGATCTGTTCCACTCTACCTCCAATAGATATAGAGTTCTTAATGGAACCGAAGCATTAAAGGCAGTGTCTTGGGTAATAAATAAATTATGAATGCTGGCATGCTAAATATTTATTGGCATGCTTTCCCACAGACCACCAACTGGAAACCTTCAGGACAAGTCAATACACTTTAACTAGTCAGAATTGAAATTGCTGCTATTCCCTGTAAAAATGTTCAAAGGTTTATAGTGGAGTTGTCACATAAACCCTATGCTTCTTGATATGATACACAAATATGATTCAGGGACTTTTAAGCTAACTGAAGTCACACCACGGTCACTCTGCATAGGAGGGAGAGCTTAAATCTCAGTCTTAAAAAAATGTGCCACAAATCTTGCTTATATTTCAAGATCTCTGTGTATTTTTCAAACAAGACTTTTATATTCAAGAACTCGTAAGAGGAATCAACACTGTTTTCATCCAATACAGATTTTAATCACTGCATTAAAAACTGGTACTATTACTATAATTTCTATGGTAAAATGAAATATTAAAATGTGCCATGGAATACCAAAGCAAAAAGGTGTACCTGATTATACTGGAAATTAAATATTAGCCATCACCACAGAAAAGCAAGGAAACGTAACAATGCAGGTATCAGATACATACAAAACAACATACAATATAGTTTGGTCTAATGGTTTTATTGGGATGAATTTGGTATGACCACATTGCTTGTGACAGTCAAGTGAAAAAGACAAATATGCACGTCAACCACCTTGCAAACGACAATCAGACATTTTTTGAATTCTCTGTATGCCAGAGAAAGTCAGTTTTCTGTATGCCAGTACTTTACAGAAAAACTATTGTAAAGGAGTTTTAAAGAGTTTACCAATAAACAACAATTTCTGTATTCCTTTACTTGTAAAGCTAGTCTACCTGAGTAGCATAAATCCAACTCCAGATGACTTGCAGGGAAAAGGGAATTGTAATTAATATATTTTATCTAAGACCAACCTCTCAATCAAGTCTCTTCTGAAAAGCCCATTTCCTCTCCAGTGCCTGTAAGAAATGAGTCTGTTATAGTTTGGGAAACAAAATTTTGCCATGCTTCTACATGTCTTGGTTTGTCTCACCTTCTTCGTCTACCAACCTTACAGTCTGTCTTTATTTTTATGTATTGTACCAAGTGCACAGATTTTAAATATCTAAAAAATATCTTAAATCTCTCTTTTATTAAAATAATATTGTGATTCAGTACCTCTGACCAGGGCTCGAGGAACATATTTTATACCCACCGGAAAAGATGAATTCTCAACTCTCCAATAGCTAAAGCTGCTATGACTAGTCCTGATGGGCTATGAAATATCAGACTTTAAATCTAATGTTATCACTGGACTAAATATGTTGTCTTTTCTGCAACTCAGACTAGTGGTATTTTGGAAAGAAGGACTGTACATGTGTGTGAAATAATTGTTTGTTTGTTATAAATGTTAGCTCTTTAAAAGGTGTTCAGAGGTGTGGCATTTTCAAAATAGTCCCAGTGGAGGTGGATTAGTAGGCAGAATACAGGTGAGGTGGTCAAAGTTGCATGATAAATACAATTTATTACAAGAATATTACCATCACATAAGTTGTATAAATATATATGCAAAGAGAGCTCATGCATGCACTGCATATAAAAACACATGCGCAAACAATTTTCGGTAATGGGTATCTAAAGTTAATTTTAAGTCCATATTTAGGCACATAAACAAGTGGCCTGATTTTCAAAAGTTGCTCAACACTTCTGAGAATCAGGCCACTTTTTTAGGTGTGTAAATATTGACAGTGTGGAATTTTCAAACATGCATAATTTAATTAGGTGCTTAACTCCCACTAAGTGTCAACAGGAGGTAGACACCAAACTATAAGGCACTTTTGAAAATCTCACACTGAATAAAAGTAAATTGGGTTATTAAAGATTCCTTCAGTTATAATGTTTTCACCATATGAAGTGTCACATCTGCAACAAAAGTAAGGATTTTAACAAAACTTGTTAGCATTGTACTTTAACATTTAGAAAATACAATTTAAAAAGTTAATTATAAACATTTGGAAAGCTAGAGCATTGTATAAACTTACAGGCTGAAATAAACTTCAGAAATGCCTAATTCACCATTAATAGAACACAGAATGGCAAATAAACAAAACTTCCCTTAACGTGGTGAACCTTAAAGCCATCACTATACATAGTGGCTCTGATTTCATTTACTTTATGTCCATAGGGTGGCACTGTGTGCTTTTTAATAGCAAACTGAGTATTAGCTAGGTCGCAGATGTTAGGGATTTCTTTAAATGTTTGGTGTTTAAAGTTTTTCTTACAGCCAAAAGATCCCCAATTAAAATAAAAAAAAAAGTATATAGTGTACTCAGGCACACATTAACAGCTGAGGTTAAACAATAACACAGCATGAAATATACCAGAAAGCAACCAAGAAAGCTCTTAAATTAAGTGTATGTGAATGCTGATTCTCCTTTGTATAGTTATACTACATTTCAAACACAAACATATGGACTGGTTATAGTTATTCAACTGGGAATTCATAAAAAAGTGTCATTTGATTAACTGATGAATGTATTAAATATGCAGTTATTCTATATAAAAATAAAATCCAGGTAAATGCTTATAAAGCAATTGTTGGAAGAGAATGTAATACATTTAAAATAAGAAAACTTATTTGAAATGTTAATATGTTCATAGGTTTTTTAAAATGCAAGATATTTCTGTTAGTACTTGCACTTTAGAACAAAACTTTTAAACTAATGTAACAAAATGTATATATAAGTTTAACTGGAACACAGTAAGAAGTGCAGTTATGTTAGATATTTGATGGGTGAAGGCATTCAGATCCTGATATTCACAGGTACAGACTGAGCATAGGGTTGCTCCTTTAAGGCATGTTTAAAAAAACAAGAAACACCTGGGATGACCCTGAGCCTATAACAGCTGGCAGAGCATACTGAGCACTTTTACAGATTTCCCAGGAGAGCTCTCTCAAACAAGGGGCAATCCCAGGAAAACCTGGACAGGTGGCAACCCTAATTGAGCAGCTGCAGCTTCCACTGACTTCAGCTGAAATCATGGGTGCTGTGCACTTCTGAAAATGAAAACTCACTTGTGCAAGGGCCCTATTCTTCCACCACAGCAACTCCCACTGACTTCAATCAGAGTCACTTGTATAGGATTGCAAATAACTCGAGCTTCTTCTTTCACGAACCTGTTACACAATCTCATTGCATTAGTGTACATGTATTCTGGAATTAAAAGGCCAAATCCTCAGCTGCTATAAATCTGCATAGTTTCATGGATTTAGTCTAAAGCATATATATTGGATTATTTTCCACTAAGTTTGTGCTTCTCTCTCAGTTTCACATTCTTTAATGTTTTACTTTAAATCTAATGTTTTCAAATCCATAAAGTATTTTAAACCTTTTTTTGGACTTCAGATAAATCAGAACAATGTGCATCAGGAAAAAAATAACATTCAGACCAATATCTGTATTAATGGTGGAAAAAGATATTTCGAGATCACACTTATCATTCACCTTAAAATTCCTTCCAGACAGAGATTTTTTTCCCCATTGGCCTGATGAGCTAAAAACTAAATACAACAGAGAAACCATCTAAAAACCCCAAGGGCTATGAAGAAAAAAATATTAACAGATACTTTCAGACTAAAGCCTACTCTGACTCATTTCAAATGTTGGTAATTTTCTATCATTATCCAGCAACACGCAGCAATGATGACAACATTTAAAAAGTAAGAAGAAGAAACTGTTCACTAGAGAAGGTGTGTTTTAATATTACACTTAAAGGTCAGCTACACAGATTGGAGGGATGTGCTCTCCACAGACAACACTTGCTGATCTAATTAACACTAGATTTTAAATAACTTTACCTCCCTGGTATCATGGCTACAGCTTACCAACTGGGTCACAGATGAGAGACTCTTCAGAAACTATTCCTTGCCCTTGCTTGTTGCCTGGATTAGTGACAGAGTTCTACAGATCTTTTTCCATGACAAGCAGATTGGCAAAGTCCATTCCCATTCAGTCTTCATCCCAGAATATAGGCTTTTGTCAGACAGAAGAGTTGTTCTTGAATTAAGTATCACTAGTCACCCTTGAGGCAATGCCTTTAAAGGCATATGTTCAGGTGATTGTCATTTTAAGATCAGAGTTAAATTAAAGGGACACTCAAGACTCTTTTTTATCTACATTCTGATCAGGCACCCTCTAAATAGTAGGACCACCATTTTTTACAGAAATTTCCTTTAAAAAACACCAAAAAATCCTTTATCTAGGATTCTTCTGCTTCCCTGTTGTGTATTTATAAGTTTCTTCTTAGCTAAAGTAAAAGTGACTGACAAGAGCGTGGAAGCAGTGAAACGGATTATATACAAAATGCTGTCAAATATAAAGAAAAAAATCCAATTTTTTCATACAGAAGTGTTATTTTAAGCCTATTTTAATTCATTTCTATGGCACAATGTATACAGCGTATGCTTATTCTTCACATTTTGAAGGCAGCAATTACAACCATTCTGCAGGGGGAGGTTCATTGACAGCCCTAAATCATCTTTGAAAATGGGACTTAGGTACCTATGTCACTGAAGGTATGTCTACCCTGAAATTAAAAACCTGCAGCTGCCCTTTGCCTGCTGACTTTAGCTGCCAGGCCTCAAGCTAATGGGCTGTTTAACTATAATGTAGAAGCTCAGGCTACAGCCTGGGCTCTAGGACACTTCAAGGTGGGAGGGTCACTGAGCCCAAACAACAACACTGCAATTACACAGTCCCTTAACCCAAACCCAGTGAGCTGAGCCAGGTGAGGCCAGCTGCAGGTGTCTAACTGCAGTGTAAACATTCCCTGAGTTAACTTCATTGCAGAGTTAAATCTGGCTCTTACTTGGGTATTGCTCTAGCCCTCTCACCTGAGTTTGGTGGGGTTTTCAAGCCAGGCTATCCAGAACATTTGGGTGTACAGGCTTTCACTCAGACTGGTAACTCATTCCCTTTGCAGTGAACATAAGCTAACCTATTTGAGTGCTGATAGCACTTCAGCGCCTTCTCACCATTCCCCCTGCATGTCAGAGGACAGGAGTTCACACAAAATTCTCTGGGAAAGAATCAAAAAGTGTCTCTGCTTACTGGAGCACAAAGAACCAAGGAATATGCTCCCAGAAATCCTAGTGACACACACAGGTGAGTGCAGCACCAACAAGGACATCAATTCAGGTATAACTCTGAGGTGTAGGGTCTCATACCCAGGCTATGCTAACTGGGTGCCAATCACCTGAGTTAACTCTGCAATGAAGACATCGTTTGTAGCACTTTTGGAAGTTTTACTTCATATGACTATCAATGGGCCTTTGTCAGTTTGAAGGAACTAGGAGCACAAAAGGACACTGTCATAAAGGAAACTTCTTACACTTTGCAAATTCAATTATTTCCCCTTCCTTTTTTACAAAAGCTCATTAGAGACTCTGTTCTTCCATCCAGCTGGTGAAACTGTTTTCTGGAGTTGTAAATTTAAAATGTCTCCTTTAGTTTCCCAACTATTACATGCTAAATAGCTCACAGAACTAACTTAAAAACTTGCAAGGGGAAGTCATAACACATGTTATTTTAGTAGTAAAAATAACCTTTAGTCAATGAGCAAGAGCTCTTCCTTTGTCCAGAGGTTTGAGAATAGACAATCTTTTGTCCAGGCTTGTGGTAATAATAGTAATAATATAGAAATGATACACAAAATGACTTGTAAGTGTCTAAGAAGACAAATTGTAAAATGAGCTTTCATTTTAAAGTGTTACTTACAAAATCATTAATTTACATACATGAACTCCTCACTTAACATTGTAGTTATGTTCCTGAAAAATGTGACTTTAAGCAAAACACTGTTAAGTGAATCCAGCTTCCCCATAAGAATTAATATAAATGCGGGGGTTAGGTTCCAGCACAATTTTTTTCACCAGACAAAATACTATATTATATTTTATTATATATACACACAGTATAAGTTTTAAACAAACAATTTAATATTGGTACACAGCAATAATGATTGTGAAGCTTGGTTGAGGTGATGAAGTCAGAGGGTGGGATATTTCCCAGGGAATGCCTTACTGCTAAATGATGAACTAGCTGAGTTGAGCCCTCAAGGGTTAACTCATTGTTAATGTAGCCTCACACTCTACAAGGAAGAAGAAATGAAGGGAGGGGAGACAGCATGGCAGACAGAGATACACACCCTGTGTATATGTGTGAGAGAGAGATGTGCATTTCCCCTTTAAGTATGCTGATCCCTGTCTTAAGTACACTGCCTTGTTAATTAAATCAGCAAGCTGAGACCAGGAAGCTCCCTCTGGGATTGTTGTGTGCCCCTCCGGCTCTACAGAAGATGGGGTAAGTGGGGTGCAGGAGCAGGGGGGAAAAGGACACCCAGATATTAGCTCCCCGCCCACAGAGCAAGCAGGAGGCTAGAGGAGCAGTTCCAAGGCAGAGGTCAGGAACAACACATGGCATTGGGGGAGGGGCAGTGAACTGCTGGCAATTGATAGCCTGCTGGGCAGCTGCTGCCCAGGGAACCTAGGAGAGCGGAGAGCTGCTGGTCCACCCTCGTTCCAAGCCCCCACCAGCTAGCTGTAACGGCTGCTCTTCCTGCAAGCAGAGGACAAAGCAGGTGGCTGCCAAACGACATTAGAAGGGAGCATTGCACAACTTTAAAGGAGCATGTTCCCTAACTGATCAGCAACGTAAGGTAACAACATTAACTGGGATGACTTTAAGTGAGGAGTGGAAGCCTGTGCTCAGTGGAAGCCAACTTTCTTGGCAGATGTGTCAAAGCTTAATTCATGTTGAACAGCATTTGTGATACTGGCAGCCAACTTGAGAGGGGTAATTTATGTTGCTGGAAGAGATAGTTGACATAAGGCAGAAAACTTATTGAGTACTAGAGAAGTACAGAAGATAAGTTTTGTGGATAACATATACAGACTGTGCCATATTCTGCTCTCATTACACAGGTACCACCTCATTAACTTCAAGTAAGGCTGAAGCTATTTAACTGAAAGCAAAATTTGACCCATTGTGTATACTGTACTGTGTCCTTGTATTTTTTTTTTTTTACCAGAGTTAAAACCCCCACTGGATAAAAAAGTGATTATAAAATAAGGTTCTCTCTTATTGCATTTTTTGTTAATAAAATCGTTGGTTTCACATCCTACTTAGTACTGACAACATACCAGATTTGTTTCTAAAACACTATTCAGCTAAAGGAGAGCTGTCTCATGATGACTTGAGTTACAAAACATCTTTAAAAGGATGGCAGAAGTAAAGATGCAAAGGGGCATTAGCTTTTAAACTTATCTGCTTACTGCACATCAAGGGATCTTTCCCTCTGTGCTGCCAGCTTTCCTCAAAGACAGTAAAGCACAAGTGCTGTTAAATGATTTAAAGCTGAGTACAGACATCCACGAATCTCTCTACATTGCTTATGTTTAGATGACTCTGCTTTTGTCTTAGGGCTGTGTCCTTGATTCCTGTGTGAAGGTTTTTGTGGGCAGAGGTTGGTTTGTTTGTTTGTTTTAAAAGACAACACTGACAATATCTTAGTGAAGAATTCATATTTTATATCAGAAATACAACTAGTGGCTCAGGAGAAGTTTTCTGGACACTGACTTTTTTGCTTAGTACACTGATTGCAAAACATTTTAATTTCAGCAACTTTTTATTCTCTGGGTTGCCTCAACAAACTCGATTTAGGGCTAACCTTTTTCTATAGCAAGATCTAACTCTTAGGCCCTAATTCAGCAAGATACTTAAGCATGTTCCTAATTTTGAGCTTGTAAGTAGTACTGGCACATGCTTAAGTATGTTACTGAATCAGTTGTGAATTAGTCAGGTCATCCATATGGATTTGTATACCAATGTATCCCAATGCCTCAGTATGCTATCTGAAGTCATGAACTATGCTGCACAAAACTACATTTGTATTAAGCAATAAAACATGCTTCTCTTATTTTGAGCTTTGAATTAGTCACCCTTAGTTGACTTAATTGTTCATTCATTTATATCGGTTTTGTACCACTCTAACTCCAATGACTCCTCACGATATTTCTCCTGATTTACACCAACATATGAGACCAGGACAAGCTAAAAGTTTGGTATAACCTGTTTATTTTATTTGTTACATGCTATGCCTAAAATGTAAATCCACTTCCAGTATGACCATCATTTTTTGTCTCTGTTGTTATTGTTTATAATCAGCATATACCTTAGATCACCTTTTTAGATAATACTAGCATATTAAAACTGAGTCTGCATTGTACTATTACACAGCCATCAAACAGTGTCATTGCACAAACTGGAGCAATAGCTGTACAGTTATGAATTTAAAACAGTAAAAAAAACAATCTCTCCAGTTTGGGCAATGGAATGATGCCACATATGTCCCTCAGCAAAATATCAGCCACAGCATGCAGTCTTTCCAGGCATAGGTCATTCACATGGTAACTAAACAGGTATGTGATTAATTTTATGTAGCATTCTACTGCGGATCTGGAAATAGTTACAGTATTATGAAGGTCTGGAAATCATCTAAGAACAAAGCCAAAGCATTATTTTCAAAACCTGATCTCCTGTTATTCCTAAAATTTTTGAGTGACCTGCTTATCAGCTGACATAGGTAATAGCAAAATCTTTAGTAACACTGGAGAGTCTTCTGAGGAAAACAGAATTGATACAACTGATACTATTTATAAACATGTTCTGTGGAGCTTTATTGTACCCATCTTCCCCACTGGAAATAACAATCTTCTGTCAAAGAGAAACTGTTTTTTACTATATTTTTTAAAGGCCACTGAAAGAGTAACCTCACTATTAGTGGCAACCCTGTCAGCATAGATATCTTGCTCTCTATCAGATCTTCTCACTTAAAAAGCTAGCTACTTTACATCTCAGACAGGACCTGAAATCATATTATGTGACCTCAAATAGTGTCTCTAGAGAGAGAAGAGAGGAGTTAAAGAGAGTCAGATATGATCTACATTTAAAGAACAAACAACCAAGACTGGATTTGAATTCATTCCAGCCCTCATTTGTTTTCATGCATCTGCCTGATAATCATACATTGCAGAGCCATGTTGCATCTACCATCACCCCCACTGGATTCACATGCAAGCAGGAAGACAATGGATATTCTCATGAAGTTTTCTCCTTCCATCCATAGGGCCTGCCATGGTTATTCCTGAGGGAATTCTGTGGGACTGCACCTGCAGAACACACACAACCTCCACAGAATTCATGTACTTCCCTGAAGAAAATGGCAGGGAAGCAAAAGAAACCCACGTGGCGGGAGGCCAACCATGAGTGCAGTACTTGGGGGGGGGGGGGATTGCCCCCCTGCACAGAGGGGAGGCATGGGAGCACACAAGATTATGTGTCACTGCTCCCCCCTTATTCCTGCAAGTGAAGAGCTGCCCAGCTGAAAGAGGCTGCTTCAGGCCTGGCTGACTGCAGCTGAACGCAGCCTCCTGGGCCCTAGTGCCAGTCAGGCTCCCCTTCTGTGTGCTGGGAGCCTTACTGTTTTCTGTGCAACAGTGAGTGCTCATGGTAGGGCTGGGTAAGTAGAGGCAGGGGAAAAGAGTGAGGGGGAAGAGACAGTGAGGAAGGAAAGAGGTGGAATAAGGTAGGGGAAAGGACTGTGGAAGTGAGGGGAGGGGAGGGAAGGGAGCAGGGAGATAAGATGGGGGGGAAAAGGAGACAGGTGATGAGAGGGGAAGAAAGGGTGATAGGGGAATCACGGAGGGAAGTGGGATCCTGGCATGCAGCATCCCCTTGGTAAGGGCTGTGGCTCCCCTGTTAAGCAGGCCCATCAAACCTTCACCCTGACAAGCTCTAACTCCCTATACCTGAACTTCCCAGACTGGCCTCCCACATTCAGATTATCACCCCACTGAGCCCCAACCAGCTGTACCTGGACCCCACCTCATTAACTTCCACCCCCCTCCATCGAGCCTCATCTTCCCACACCTAGACCCCTATGCTGAGTCCTAATCACAGTCCCCTTGCACCTGCACCCCGAACCCCTGAATGAGCCCCTGTACATCCAGATCTCCCACTGAGCTGACTGCACCGATAGCACCCCACACCTGGATCCCTCCACACTAAGTCCGTCCATACCTGGATCCTGCTGGGCTGAGCCTGCCCACCCACACGTGGTGCACTTGGCGCAGAGGTCCCAGGGTGTTTGGGCCCTGCCCTTGTACTGTGTCAGTGTTGGGTTCAGCCTCACTGCTGAGTCCTTGTACTATGGTTGGTGGGGGCTTCAGGGAGATCTCCCATCTCAGTACAGCCAGTGTCCTGTGCTCCCCAATGCCATGCTGGAGCCATATTTATTGACAAATAAAATTTTCTCTTCATGTGTCAGTATAACAATGCCTGCATCTGTAATTTTCACTCCACGCATCTGAAGAAGTGGGTTTTTTACCCACAAAAGCTTATGCCCAAATAAATCTGTTAGTCTTTAAGATGCCACCAGACTCCTTGTTGTTTTTGTTATCTAACATCCTGTTTGCTTTTTTGGCTGCTATTGCACATTGAGCAGATGTTTTCACTGACCTGTGCACAGTGACATGGACATCTTTTTTTTCCTTAACAGTTACACGGTTTACACCCATCAACGTGTAAGTAGCTCAAACCTTTCCTTTCAACATGCATCATCTTGCACTCAGGCCATGGTTACACTGGCACTTTATAGCGCTATAAAGCCCCTACGAGCGCTATAACCTACTCTCCGTCCACACTGGCAAGGCACTAATAGCGCTATAACCGTGGAGTTATAGCGCTATTATTAATCCACCTCCTCATGGGGAATAAGGGCTGTAGCGCACCTGCTGTAGCGCTACAGGAAGAATGTGGACACCCACTGCGTATTAATTGGCCTCCAGCCTGTCCCATAATTCCCGTTCGAGCCACTCTGGTCATCACTTGCAAACTCTTTTGTCCTGTCCTCAGGTGACCACACGTCAGACCCGCCCTTTAAAGTTCCAGGGAAATTTGAAAATCCCCTTCCTGTTTGCTCCAGCCAAGCGTGGCGTGCTCTCAGGGAATCCTTGCAAGTGATCATTCTCATTGATCTGATTGATTGCGTGGCGTGGTCTCAGGGAATCGTTGCAGGTGATCATTCTGATTGATCATCATGACTCCACGTGCCATGCCTCCTCGCAATACGCGATCCCCAGCATGGAGCAATAGTGAGGTGCTGGACCTCATCAGCTGCTGGGGGGAAGAGGCTGTTCAGTCTCAGCTGCGGTCTAGCCGCAGGAATTTTGACACCTATGGGCAGATATCACGGGCCTTGGCAGAAAGAGGCCATGAGCGGGACACTCTGCAGTGCCGTGTTAAGGTAAAGGAGCTTAGGAATGCGTATCGCAAAGCCCGCGAGGCAAACGGCTGCTCAGGGGCAGCCCCGGTGACTTGCAGATTTTATAAGGAGCTGCACGCGATACTTGGTGGTGATCCCACGGTCACTCCATCGACCACCACGGACACTTCCCAGCCCACCAGTGAAGGGGGGGGTGAGGAGGAGGATGAAGAGCAGGAGGATGAAGAGGAGGAGGAGGATGAGGACGAGGCAGCAGCGATCCAGGGCACGGAGGAGTCCCTGGACGCATGCGGCCAGGAGCTCTTCTCAACCCAGGAGGGCAGCCAGCCACAGCGTCCGGCGGTTGCAGGGGCCAGCTCAGCAGCGGATTGCAGAGGTAAACCTGCTTTTCTATGGGGAAGGCTGGCAGCTTGGGGTGGAAAGGGATGAGGGGGGCATTCCACCTGGTGCTCTGTTCAAGCCAGGAGGAGGGCGGGGGGCATGCAGTCAGGAGCTCTCCTCTAAAGCCAGGAGGAGGGCGGCCAGCCACAGCGTCCGGCGGTTGCAGGGGCCAGCTCAGCAGTGCATTGCGGCGGTAAAGCTGCTTTTCTATGGGGAAGGCAGGCAGCTTGGGGTGGAAGGGGATGCTTGCATGCTTGCCTACATGTGGAATAGTGCATTGATGTAGTCTATCACCTCGCGGTAGTCATCATCAGTAATCTCTTCAAAGGTTTCAATAAGAGCACTTGCAATGCGCCTGCGCAGGTTTCCCGGGAGAGCCAGCGTGGTCCCCGTCCCGGTCCCGGTCACTAGTCCCTGCCACTGTGCGACAATGGGTGGGGGGAGCATTGCTGCACATAGGCACGCTGCATATGGCCCTGGGCGGAAGCCGCATCTTAATAAAATCCCTTCCCTTTGCTCCTCAGTGACTCGAAGCAACGAGATATCTTCCAGGACAAACACCTACGGAGAATGTTGGAACAGTGTTCAGAGTAGGGCTCCTGCCACTTCCCGGCACTCAACCCACCCCCTGCCACAGCTTTTCAGGGCAGGGAAAAAATCCTTCCCCCTGCCTGCTGCTCACACTGTGGCTCCTGCCACTTACCGGCACTCCCCACCCCCTCCCCCGCCACAGCTTTTCAGGACAGGGAAAAAATCATTTCCCTTGCCTCTGGAGTCCACTCACCATGGCAGGGGCTCCGTTGCTGTATCTGTGCTGTCTGCGGGACAGGCAAACAGGGAATGCGGGGGAATGATAGGCATGTCTGCTCTTTACAAGGGAACCACTGTGCAATGTATCTTTTTATTTTAGAAGGGTCGTCCTTCACCCCTTCGCCATCGCTCTTATCAACAGCTGAGAGGCTCAGGCGACTGAGGAAGCGGCCACGAAGGAGCAAAGAGGATCTTGTACAGCAAGTAATGCAACAGGCTGTAACGGAGAATCGAGTTGCACAGAGGTGGAGGGAGAATGAGAGCAAGTTGAGGGAGAAGGCGCGGAAGGAGAACGCGATTCACCGCCGGGAAAGCACCGACAAGCTGCTCTCATTACTGCAGCTTCAATTGCAGACTATGCAGCGGCTTGTCACCCTTCAGGAGGAGAAGCTCCGCACCCACCACCCCAATTATCGTTTGCCCCAACTCCCTTCCCCTTCTTTGCCTCTGTACCCTCCAGGCCACTATCATCAGCCAAATGGTTATCACCATCCACAGCTGCCTCCAACCCCTCTGTCTTCACCGAACAACCCCCAGACCCCAGACCATTATCCACTGCAGTCTACCCCTAATAACATGCCTTACTGGCCACCGCAAATGGGGTTCGGGGGACATGGCCACTGTGAGGGCACTGGAGACTCAGAGACCCGGACATACTCCGATCTCTGACTGACCCCACGACACCCCCATTGCACCTCCCCTGCCTTCCCCCTCACATGCATCACAAGATTTTCTTTCAGCAACCGAAGTACCTGTTCAATAAATGAATTGTCTTCTTAATAAATGGGGTTTTTTTATTAAGTGTACATACATTATTACAGGCTACAGAAAAGCAAATGCCTGTTCCTGTTAAAAGAATGCTCCCTCCCTTCCTCCCTCCCTCCATCTGCACCTCACTTTAGAACTGGCTTTCAGCCTCAAAATGCTCCCTCAAGGCTTCCCTGATCCTAACAGCCTCGCGCTGGTCCCCTCCATGAACCCTGCTCTCTGGCTGGGCATATGTGGCCTCCAGGCATTGAACCTCAGAGGACCATGCCTGAGTGAAGCCTTCGCCCTTCCGCTCACAAAGATTATGTAGGGCACAGCATGCGGAAATAACCGCGGAGATACTACCCTCGGCCAAGTCTAGCCTCCCATAAAGACAGCGCCAGCGCGCCTTGAGACGCCCAAAAGCACACTCCACAGTCATTCGACAACGGCTAAGCCTGTAGTTGAACCTTTCCTGACTGCTGTCCAGGCTCCCTGTGTACGGTTTCATGAGCCAGGGCATTAAAGGGTAAGCAGGGTCACCAAGAATCACTATGGGCATTTCCACTTCCCCCACGGGGATCCTCTGGTCTGGGAAAAAAGTCCCGGCTTGCAGCTTCATGAACAGGCCGGTGTTGCGGAAGATGCGTGCGTCATGCACCTTTCCAGACCAGCCAGCGTTAATGTCAGTAAAACGCCCACGGTGATCCACAAGCGCCTGGAGAACCATGGAGAAGTACCCCTTTCGGTTAACGTACTCCTCAGCTAGGTGGGCGGGCGCCAGAATGGGTATATGGGTCCCATCTATCGCCCCTCCACAGTTAGGGAAACCCATTTCTTCAAAGCCAGCCACGATGTCATGCACGTTATCCAGAGTCATGATTTTTCGTAGCAGGATGCGATTAATGGCCCTGCACACTTGCATCAGCACAACTCCAACGGTCGACTTTCCAACCCCAAACTGGTTGGCCACCGATCGGTAGCTGTCTGGGGTAGCCAGCTTCCAGATCGCGATAGCCACCCGCTTCTCCACCGGGAGGGCAGCTCTCAGTCTGGTGTCCTTGCGCCGCAGGGCAGGGGCGAGTTCAGCACACAGTCCCATGAAAGTGGCTTTTCTCATTCGAAAGTTTTGCAGCCACTGCTCGTCGTCCCAGACTTGCATGACGATGCGATCCCACCACTCTGTGCTCGTTTCCCGTGCCCAGAAGCGGCGTTCAACAGCCGTGAGCATGTCCGTTAATGAGACAAGAAGCTGTGTGTCGAATGCATTCACCGCTTCGATCTCGTCTTCAGAATCATCACTGTCATCCTGCATGTCAAGGAATAACTCCACTGCACACAGAGATGTGCTGGCGACAGTCGTCAGCATGTCCCTCAGCAGTTCTGGATTCATTGCAGCACTCGACAATGGAAGACGGAGCGTGCCTTGCTGAAACCCTTGAAAGATGGCGCCGGAGGTGGAAGGAAACACAGGGATTGCTGGGATATGCCAAAAAGCATCATGGGTAGTTCAAACAGGATATAGAATGCCCCGCAAGTGACGCCCCCCCTACCACAAGCCATTGCGCCAGATCAGGAAGAGGTGTACTGTGGGATACATGCCCTAATGCGCTGCTCTTAATGCCGTATTAAGTGCCGCAAATGTGGCCATGCTATAGCGCTGGAGCAGCTCAGTGTGGACATACAATAGCGCTATTATTATTGCTGTATAAGGCGAGCGCTATAAGCAATAGCGCTATAATTTTGTAAGTGTAACCATACCCTCACATACAATTCATTTCTTCTGGCATAGTACTCAGATGTACCAATCAACAGGTTTCCTCACAGCATTCACTAACATGAAGAGTTTTGTATCATCTGTGAATGTTACAACTTCACAGTTAACCTCCTTATTCAAATAATTAAGTTAAACACCTGTTCTCGGTTGGATTGGGAATGGACATAATCCCATAGCAGCTGCACAGCCACTAATGTGTCAATGGGTTTGTTGGAGGTGGGGAGAGGGTTTCTCTATATCCCCTCCAATCTCAGTGACTTTCCTATGTAAAAAACATTTACTTGGCCACTGGAAGCATTGGGGATAAAGGACTAGGAGACAGATGACAGCATTTGCCTCTCAGGAAGTTAAAAACAATTGCTGTGATTACAACAAAGATTATACAATTGTTCTTGACTGCACTTTTCTCTTTGGAAACATGAAATTGCCATATTTTACAACCTTATACTAAACTGCAACGTGATAAATTAACCAATAGAAAAGACAAACATTAAATCAACACCAATTAAATGACTAAATTTAAAAAATGTTAAAAGAGGTTTTATTTAAATTCAAAAGAAGAATTGATCCCATATGGAGAGCACAGATCCTTTATGTGGCAGTTCATGAAAATTCCACATGCCTAATTTGAAAAGAAAACAAGATAAATCTTCTACAGCTTTCACTGATGTTCAGTTTCTACAGAAGAAAAGTGAATTGGTATAATGTGGGGGAATTTAACAATCATTTGATTTCACACCTGGTAGGTGCCGAAGGCAGTAGCCTAGAGAAGTCAGTGGTTTATATCAAGATAACTTAATACAACCAGTATTTTGAAGAAAAAAAGTACCATCATTGTACTGGGTAGATTAGGATGAGTGAAATGAAGAAGTGTAGCCACAAATGTGTCAGTCAAAAGCTTTCTGCCAGTAGCAGTTATGTCCAATGCAAACTGCTCAGCCTATGGGCTAGAACACAAATCTCCCTTCAAATTGAATCCACACTGGTTCTTGAAATACTGCCAGTGAAACCACTATCTCTAGACGTAAGAGTACACTGGTGAAGCACTTAAAGGAATTGGCAAAACAGAGGTGTACATTTATGCGTAGCACTCAAAGAATAATGAGCACCAATAGGATGCAGTTCAAATAAAGCAACATGCTGATTCTGAACATCCCAAACTCTCTGTTGGTGTTTGAAATCCAGATCCCAATTTCACACTTCAGACCGGGGTGGGCAAACTTTTTGGCCCGAGGGCCACATTGGGGTTAAAAATGGTGCGGAGGGCCAGGCAGGGAAGCCTGATCCCGCCCCTTATCCAGCCCCCACCCACTTCCTGCCCCCTGACTGCCCCCTCAGAACCCACGACCCATCCAACCCCGCCCCTGCTCCTTGTCCTGTGATTGCCCCCTCCAGAGACACCCCCCCACTTTAACTGCCACCCCGGAAACCCACCTCCTAAGCCCCCCTGTTCTTTGTTCCCTGACTGCCCAATCCCAAGATTCCCCTACCCTAACCACCCCCCCCCCCCTACCCCCATCTAATCCCCCCCAACTTTGTTCCCTGACTACCCCTTCTGATATCCCCCCACCCCACCACTTAACCCCCCCTCATCCCTGCTTACCTTAATCAGCCGGGTGCTCCTCCACCTGTGCCCGGCCAAGGAGCGCAGGGCCCAGCGGCTCCCCCCGCTGGACCCGGCCCCCAGCCCAGGAGCATGGGGTCCCGCGGCTCCCTGCACTCGACCCAGCCCCAGGCTGGGGAGCACACGGCCCAGCGGCTCCCCGTGCTCCACCCAACCCCCGGCCAGAGAGCGCAAGGCAGGCCCGGCCTGGGAGCGTGGGGCCCCGCGGCTCCCGTGCTCCACCCAGCCCCCGGCCAGGGAGCGCGGGACCGTGCAGCTTTCCGCTCTCCAGCCAGCCCCCGGCTGGGAAGCGCAGGGCGGAGCGGCTCCCCACGCTCCACCCAGCCCCCAGCCAGAGAGCACAGGGCGGACCCAGCCCGGGAGCACGGCGCCCCACAGCTCCCGCACTCCACCCAGCCCCTGGCCCAGGAGTGCTGGGCAGGGCCGGTTGGGAGCATGGGGACTCACGGTCAGCTGGCCAGCCAGGCCCTTGGACCAAGAGGCCAGAGGCCCCGTGTCCCCAGCCCAAGCTCGCGGGCCGGATGAAAACGGCCGGTGGGCCACATGTGGCCGGCGGGCCATAGTTTGCCCACCCCTGCTTTAGACCATCTTGAATTTGCACCTGTACCACAAACAGATCAGTCCGTCCAATCTTAGACTCTTGATATGTTAAAGAAGTGGTTTCCAACCACTGGCATATATACCAGCAAGCGGAGAGACTGCAGTGCATTATGGAAGATGTAATCTAGCTAGGGAGAATGGCCCATAGGGAAGAATGGGGTGTTAAGAACCCAGACTTGCAACTTCCATGAAGCACTGGGGCAGCTAAGGAAGAGGCAGGGATTAATGTCAACTTGAAATCTTTCCCTGCAGATAATTTCAATTTTGACAAAACCCCATCTTCTGACAGGAAAATGTTCAAAAAATTTTCTACTAATCATGATTATTTTCAGCTGTTACTGGTCTTATTGTCCACAAGTACAGCACAAAGCAAAAGGAGATAAAAATGAACCCTCTCATTATAAAAAAGAAGGGCATTTTTGGTGAGAGTCCTGGACAATGTTGCCAGGAGTCCAGTATTGGACTGGAAAAAGCTGGTCGAAAAGGGGACCTGAGTGTGCCCGGTCAGCACTACTGACCTGACTGACACAAAAAGTCCAGTTACCTGAGTAACCATCTGTTCTGTTGCTGGGAGGGGTGGAAGAGCAGCTGCTGCTGGAGCTGGAGGAGCATTCAGGAACTGCCTGGCTCTAGCAGAAAGAGGTACCAGAAGCTGGCACCTGAGGGATCCTGAGGAGTGGGGCCTGGCATTTGATGAGTGGGGCCAATGGCTGGGCTCACTGCCTGGGCACCCTTCTCAGCCTCCTTTATGCCCAGTGCCCTGTGTACTGCCCCCTGTCCTGTCCCAGTCACCCCATCCTCTGAAAGTAGCTCTTCCTTGAACATCCTGCCCTCGTCACCCGCTTCTTCATACCTAGAGCTCTGCTCAGCTGATGGGGGAGGGAGGCAGAGAGAGCAGCAAGTGATTGCCTTGAGGGACAAGGTGGAGCAGGGGCAGGACCGTAGAGAGAAGAGGTGGAGCTGGGGACAGGAGAGCTTCTGGTGCTTAGCGTTTGGTTTTCACAAATTAGAAAATTGGCCTCTGGAACTCTGAAAACTATTCCTTTCCTTCATCTAAAATAGCCCAAATATCATATCCGATGAAGTGGGATATAGCTCACGAAAGCTTATGCTGAAATAAACTGGTTAGTCTCTAAGGTGCTACAAAGTCTTCCTCATCTTATTTACTTATAAAATGTGTTTGACTGGCAAGAACTACCTATTCTCAAGCTCAAGCCAAATAACAATAATGCCTTTTGGACTGCCATACTTGCAATAAAAGAAAAATAGGGGTTTTGGCAGTAAGGTTAACGCAGAAAACAACAACAAAACCCAGCATTTTTGGCAGTAAGGTTAAGGCAGACCAAAAAAAGAGAGAGAATTTGGCAGCTGGCATGTTGTTCATTGCAGCCAACAGTTCACATGTAGAATTTCACTTGGAGATTGAAAAGAGAGCCTTGGACAGTTTTAAGACCGTATCAGCTTTTCCCTTAAGATTTATAGACCTCTTTATACAGGAGAAAGGAAGTAATTTTGGTAGCTTTCAGCCCATCAGGAATGGTTTCCTCTGCCTTTTGATTCTTATTACTGAAAAAACCATGCACAATGTGTTCTTTCAACAGCCACTACTTTGAGCAGAATGGTCACCACACCCAGTTTTTTTCTCATTCATTGTTTAAGCTGAAAGCTATTTCAACCACAACTACATAAGTATCTTAAAAGGCCTAAATATCCACTCACTGGGCAAGTAATACGCAATTCCCACTCATATCAAGGGCACTGTGGGTCTAATCCTCCAAGGTGATAAGCATTTCTGAAAGGTGCCTTTAAGTTCCACTGGCTTTAGCACCCCCAAAGAATAAGACCCTTTGGGTGCATATTTATCTTAGAGCCTTTTACTGCTACCCATCACCACAGTTTCTGGCAGCCTTCCACATAAACCAATAGCAATAGTTAAGGCCTTAATAGAGTTAATGGAGTCGTGGCACATCTCTTTCTCTGGGGTCAAAAAATGCTTGGGGTCAAAGGCAGTATACAGCCCTATGATTTTTCCACTTGCTCATTTTAGTTAAAGTGAATATATATTTTTAAAATTTGCTTTAGAATTTCTAATCCAAATGCAATGATCATGTTGGAGCCCTGCAAAATGAAGTCCTTTATATAGCCAGTAAATAAATACCAACATGAGCAAATTTCCCCATCCTGTTTCACCTGCTTATCTTTATCGTTCAAAGGGTAATGCATTCTCCATGCCCAGTCAGATCTCCCTGTCTTCAAGCAAAGTGCCAATTAACATAAAATGCTATTGTGGTTATTCAGGTTTAGACACCCCTCCATTGGAAAATGAAAATAAAATGATTGCAACAGCCAGCATATGGTAAGAACTTCAGGTCACGATGTACCTAGTACTTGTAATCACATTCTTGGTGACTATAAGCTACCAACTCCCTACCCAAGAAAAATCTCCAGGCCAGAAAAAAACCAAACATACATGCCTTCTTCATTTTGTTATTCTAGTTTATGGTCACTTTGTCATGTTAAAAAACTTTTCTTTGTGATCTTCTTCTAAGATCCAGTGCAAATAACCCAGAAAAGCAAACTATGGCTATACAACAAATGGAAATTGGAGAGACAGGAGTAATACAACTAAAAGCCATCACTCCTTACAATGAAAAAGAGCAAGAGAAGACAACAGTGATATCAAAGTACAATCCTCATGACTGCCAATTGAAGTTACGTTAAGTTTTAATGTAAACAAATGGGAAAAGAAAACCAGAAGTGCTATTTGCACATTTCAAGAAGGAGGGCAATCTAATTATAGAATGATAAAGATAAAAAGTGCAGACATGAGATCATTCTGTCGACTCAGAAAGTTTAGTTGCTGACTGTAGTAAATCATTTCTATCATACAGGCCCTTCACTTACAATCTTTGTCACTAGTGCTAGAGCTAGTTATCTACAGCAGAACACTACCTGTAAAGCGGTGTGATACTTTCAAGGCAAGCTGTAAACATGTTTCACATCAACCTGAATTACTGTTCAGCTCAGACTCAAAAATGTTTGGTAAATAGATTAAAGTTGTTCATGCAGTTGAGAAACCAGCATGTTTCCCCATTCCTATCCCTAGACAACCAGTCAGCTTCCTTACCTCACCATTCCCATCAATCTCACCCCTGAAGCTGAACAGCTGGGTGGGGAGGAGGGGGAGAACTTGTCCAGAGCTTGTTGGAATAGTGAGAGAAAAGTACTGAGGTACAGCACATTGACAGGTGAGTACATCAAAACCTAGGATAGACACTGGTAGGCACAATAATTTGTGGAGGGCTCTTCAAGGAGATCATCATTCATCAAACGTGAACTCCAAGTGAATCTGCAGAGACTGGATGCACTCTAAACCCACTGAATCAAACTGAAGGATTCAGTTTGGTTCTGGGTCTCTGAACTCAATTCTGTAGGACTCTCTTTCAGGGCAGGTCTACGCTGCGGGTAGTGATCGATCTTTTGGGGGTTGATTTATTGTGTCTAGACTAGATGCGATGAATCAATCCCAGATCGCTCTCCTGTTGACTCCAGTACTCTACCACCACGAAAGGCGCAGGCAGAGTCGACGGGGGAACAGCAGCAGTCACTGTTAAGTGCTGTGAAGACACTGCAGTAAGTCGACCTAAATACGTCGACTTCAGCTACACTATTCCCATGGCTGAAGTTGCATATCTTAGGTCAAGCCACCCCTTCCTCCCCTTGGGTGTAGTCCAGGGCTCAGTCCTCATAACTTACACCAGACAATGATCCAGTCATGGCGGCTAGCTACATGTACTAAGACTCCTTGCTCCCTACGCCCTTCTTCAAAGGAGATATTGCTTAGAGGATTGACAATGTCTGCAAAAGAATGGGAAATGAAGTGATATTTTTCCCCTTGGCTCAAGCTTACTCAAGTGCAACAGGTTCCAGAGCTGTTGTCCTCTTGGCATGCAGAACCACTTTGCTGGCTTCACAGGAGCTGAATCAGTCAGGCCCATTTCCTTTTTGTCTGGCATCACATGGAGCAAAGCCCACTATTCCAGAGCTGGTTTATTAAGACTAAGTCTTTAGAATCCTTCAATTTGAACAGGAAACAACCACAAGTTGTTTCCACCACACACATGCCCGTAATAAGCACTTTACCCTTTTTAAAAATGAAATGTGCCTGCTTTTGAAAGATGTACCGCCAAACTCCACAGTATGTGTGTGAGAGCTGAACATTTCAAAAACCGAAACACAAAACAAACACGGCTGTAACTTTTAAATGACTTCTAGAAACTAGCATAAGCACTTAGCCTTTTAATCCTATTGTCTCGATGCTCTGCTGTAATTTTCCATTACTGCCATCCATTAAAATATATACATATATCAATCCTTCCCAGTATCAAATTACCCAGAGAACATCTCTTCTAGACTATCAATAATCTGTCTTGCCTTTAACACCACTTCTCCCAGTGGACAAAAAGAATTGTGAGTAGGATCTCCATCTCACATAAGTATTATAGTGCACTGACTGAATTACCCCATTGTACAGGAGTTCCATGCTGATATGTAGACTATACAACTGGTATACAAAAAAAATACCTTTCAGCTTTAGGCAAACATCAAAGAGAGAATCCGAGTAAAACATGTAAAGCAAGTATAATGCATGCTAACATTAGAGAGCATGTCACTATCTCCATTGCTATGTTTTGTCAGTCCCATTGGTTATGGGTATTAAACGAATGTGGAAGTATAAATGCGAGGGGGAGAAATGAAGGAAAGGACAGAAATAGTTTTAACTAGACACAATAGTTAGATTTTTCCAAAAAGTTTGTCTTCAAAGCTTCACAGAAGTGGAAAAACACCAATTTTCATTTGAAAAAGTTAAGGGATTATAACATCATCTTATGCAGTAAATCTCCTGCCTGGTTCTACTCTTACTACTCAGATGTGCAGCACAGTCTCTGTCCCTTTAAGAACTCATTCCCTCTGGATTCTGCAAGTACCTCTTTTTGGAATCCTTGACATCTGGGAAATAAGCCGAGTTGCTGGCAGAGGGTGACTAGTCACTCTAGTAAGATTTGCTATCCTTTCAAGTATTTTTAAAATTGTATATTTTTTCTTAGAACTGCCAGCATTTCCTAATATTTCTATTAAATTACGACGTAATGATAGCAGTTTACTAGTTGGCTATCCATATGATAAACAAGATACAATTCTTCATCTATACAGCTTTAATATCCATTTAAATTAGTAAAGATATCACAAAGAATATGCCAAAGATCATTTCTAAATATTACTAAATATTTTAGGTCAATGAAACAACTGCATCATTGGAGACGACAGTTGCTTTGGTTGACTGGCTACATCAGAGCCCAACGTAACTATAATGAGACCTAAGGTGTAAGGCACAATCAGTGTTCCCCAGTTAAAAGGCTTAGCAATTTTTACTATTCACAGTGACATCAACTGTGATACTTGGGAGTGTTTTTGTGTTTACAGCATGGCCAGTCAAAAAAAAAAATGACAAACTATGAACTTTGCTTCAAGAATTCAGTAGGTTTCTATGCAGAGATGAATGCTTGGCCTTCAACTGGCTCTTACTCTAATGGCTGTATGCAGAATCCTAATGAAACACGTTGAAGTATTGCAGGAGTTAAGCATTTTCAGGCATGTTTTGGTCAGAAACTACCAGAGAGGAAAGTGAGGCAGCAGATACACCAAGAAGAAATGGAGTATGATCAGGACGTCTTTGGTGCTTGGCTCCTTGAAACAGTGCAGGGAGCATGCACTATGAAATCCAATTATCTTCTCTTTGAGGGGGAAACTGGAGAGCAAGAGGCAGCTGCAGAGAGGGCCCAGCAGGGCAAGGAGTCAACTGAAAATGTTAGTAGGCTCACTGAAGCAAAATGCCAAATAATTACAATGTTCCATTCTATGACATAATAGAAGCTGCCAGATTCATGGCTGCAAAACTGCAGCCTCTCAGGGATGTTAACTATGATAAACGGGGCAAGATACACCTCTTTGTTTTGTTGTTTTAGGCTGTATGAAGATTCAGGCAGGCATCAAGATCAGTTTACACCTGGGTCATATTTTGGGGGTTCTCTCTGCAATTGTAAGGGCTAGAAACATTTTTTTTTAATGAAAGTGTAAGAAAGGGAGAAGATAAGAGCACCTTGACTGACCTGAAACCTGTTCACAACTTCCCAGTGGGTTGTAAGCCACAGGCTGAGAATCTCTTTGAGGTTTCCCAATCAGAATGTAGTACATGTCCTTGGTGTGTGATTTAAAATGTAACCTTTACAGTTTAGTGTACATGGCTTAATGGACAGAATTTAGGGTCACAGAATAGCTATGGAAGGAAACAATGCTTTTAATACATCAAGTATTAATATCCTAGGTTGCATGAGACTATGACAGTCCACCATTGGAACAACAAGGGACATACTGAGCACTAGTTTTAAAGATACAATAATAAAACTTTGGCTAGTTTGTTTCACAAAAATTAAAATAATTTTGTTTTCTTCACCAGCAGACAGTCTGCACTGGCTTCCAGTAGAATGTACACAGCTGCAGTAAGGTAGTGATAATGCACTGCAGATTATCATTGTAGAGCACAGACAGGACGAGATACATTTCCAAAAGAAAGCTTGTAGTTAGATTTCAGAGCTCTGATAACATGTCAGATGTAATAGACTAAATTGTCTGAAATGAATCACTGTAATTTCATCTTTTTATATCATTACATTTGTTTCCCTGCAGTAGATCCTAATTTAACCCATGAGAGGCAAACCTTATCCAGGATGAACTTTTATTAATTTTACACTTATCAACTGCAAGGGATATTCAACATGAAAACACTGTACCAGTTGTCCTAATATTTTCCTTCTGTTTATAAAACCAAAGAGTAAATAAATAGTATCACTGACATGGCATAGATGTTATAATTCCGAAATACACACTTAAGACAAGCATAGTAATGCGAGGTTTTATACTGTGGGCCTCCCATAGTCATTTTTTTTTGTATTGGGCGACCAAGCGTTTTACTGAATTTAGGGTTCAAAGGCAAATCGCCATTTTTAGTCTTCAACAGGATTTTATTTCAGCCCTTTGAAAAGGTCAACTCACAACAATATTGCCATTGTTCCATCCTCCGCAGGCACTCCAAGTCTGAGTTCATGCAGAGTGTGTTCCTTCCTGAGTTAGGCAAGGGACAAGATTACAAAAAAATGGGCAGTGGATTTTGGATGCTCACCTTGCACATCTTAAAGAGGTCTAATTTTCAGAAAGTGCTGATGTAATCCACATGCCTAACAGGGAGACAGCTCTTTAAGAGAGTTAGTGAGAAGGGACAGAGGAGGAATGAGTTGTGTCTGTTGCTCTGTTCCATGCCCAAAAGTTTCTGGAACTGGTTGTGGTAGTTTTTGGCATGCTCAGTAGGCTCCTTATAGATGGATTAATAAGAATTAACTGAGGAAAAGTAGCCAGGGCAGCTGCTTTACAAAGACACATAATCTGTGTGATGGATCAGGAGAAGCTAAGCCACAGGAGCAAAAAGAGGCTGTTTTCCTCTAAATCTGAAGCATTTTGCAGCAGGATTATTCATTTACACAATTAATACCGATAAGCTGGTTATTAGTTAGCTGACTAGCTAATTAAGTGATTCTGCACTCCAGCAGAGAAGGAGAAAGTCTGTGTGTGGGTTCCATTTGGATATTTCTGAAAGCAAGAAGAGGAAAGATATCATTGCAGTGCCTTTTGACTCAGGAGACTGTACAGGGTTGATGAACAGGGACTCTAACACATTCAGAATACAGCTAATGGAACTCTTTTACTCCTCGCTTTGTTTCTGTGGGAACTGACCTGTTTTAATTTGTGTCTTTTGGTTATATTTATGTTTCACTTTGAAGATAATGTATGTGGATTATGAAGTAGCCTTGTTACTTAGTAGAAATTAGGCTATTATTTTGGTTTCTATTATAAAATTTTATAAAGTTGGTTCTTAAGTTAATTCCTCTTGTTCTTTTTGGACTTGATTGTGTGGAGGTTCCTGTGCATTCTTTGACAAAAATCCTCAAAGGCTGAATTCTGGGTCTCTATGTACCTTTCTATACAAATTGTTGAGGCACTAGGAGAGAAACAAGAGAAAGTAAATAGTAGCCCATTCAAAGGTTACACTGAGAACCCACCATTTAAAATAAAGGGTGAAATCCTCCTCCACTGAAGTCAACCAAGTTTTGCCATTTACTTCTATGGGGCGAAAATATCATCCAACTCTTCTTAAAGTTTCTCAAACTGAGGATCCTTGAACCACTGGTCACTTTTGAAAATCTTGGCCAAAGAGCTCTAGAATGGACAAACCCCTTTCTTTTATAGTCCCAGTTGTCAGTTCTTCCTCCCCTTCCCCCAAGCAATGATATCTTTTACCCCAAAGGAATGATATGATGCATACTTTCCTTTCCTGCCAAGCAAATTTATTTATCTTCCTCTTCTTGCTGGAGGAAGTACACACATTTTGTCAGAACTTTTATATTTCCTTTCTTCCAACATCCTCTGATGTGCATAAATACAATCAATGCTCCAGTCAGTACAGTGTTATTTTAGGGGGATGCACTTATAAATCATTTAGGCACTTTTGAATATTTTAACCCACCATCCTGGGTTCCTACTCCATGTGCAAATCAGAAGAAATTATGTTGTCTGTACATAGCAGAAGGAATTATTTTGTCTGAATACAGGTTTACTTTCATTAAAAGGTCTAGCTGTGTGTCTCATCTCTACTTTCTATGATTTATTTTATACCATTACTGAAATATACATTAATCAGAAAATATTATACACTTCCATACAGAGCAAAAGTGAACTGAATCTTATCTGCAAACTGTGTTATCAATGGAAGGAAAGCATGTACCTTCAATTCATACTCCATTTTCATACTTTAGTATACAACAGTGGAGTTGAGCACCAGTTCATACAGAAGGGAAGCTGGGCATTTGTTCATTAGGTATTGCCACCCTTACAACTTTTGCACATATATACATTTGTTCTAAAGGATCTTGGTGTTACTAAAAAAGAGCAAGTCTGAGGGGAACAAATTTGACTCATCGTCTTTCTCAGTTCATGTTGTAGAATGTAGAAATCTAATTGTTTGTCCTAGTTTTCAGAGTGCTGTGCACCTATAACACCCATTAGAATAATCAGGAACCAAAGTTCTTCGGCGCTTCGGAAAATAAGGCAATTAATTTCCAGATAAGGTAAAATGCAAGCTGAACTACTCCTCTTAAAGCAACTCCAGGTAGCCATGACATCAGTTTCAGAATTGGCCACCCAGGGTCCCACACCTGTATAAGATGACCATCCCAACGAAGGCCTACTAGGGGGAAACAGAAGAAGAAAAATGGGGCTTAATGGAAAAGTGTGGCTAAAGAGGTTAATTGCAGCCAGCAAAAAGTCTGCCAACTAATTAAACATTAGCATTCTTAAAGGATAACAACTCGATTTATTTTGAGTGACAGTTGTTTCCTCAGCATCCAGGATCTTATTTCTGGAGGATTCCACAGACTGTCACTTCTGGCAACAAACATTCTATGCAAGTAAAGTCAGTTGCTTTGAATTATTTCAAAACAGGACAAATTCTGCAAGCAAAATATAGCAGAATAGGCTTCCAAACCTGTGAGTGGGGGAGTTATATGAACAGATCTCATCATTTTGTTAACAGCATCTCTCCAGATACGTTCTTCCATCACTTGGTAAGCACTTACACACTTTAATAACCATCTGGCTGGAACAGAACTGTTTAGAGAACAAGAAGCCATTTGGCTTTTTCAAGACTACTCAGTGATGTCATCTCTTAGAGAGTCAGACATGACATGTCTATCAATTTTACAATCAGCATAAGACAGATTTTCAAACGAGTAACAGCAAAGGAGCAATATAGCATGAGCTCATTCAAAATGAAAGAAAATCTTAAAAGAAGTCAAACTAAAGCTTAATCAGTCCACTTTTCATGCCACCACTCCTGTCTTCCTATTAGTTTTTTAACTTATCACAAATTAACCCATTTCAACATAGTGGCTAAAGAATAAAGAAAAATACTGAAAAAGTGTATTCTCCTCTCCATAGTGTGACAACCCAAGGAAGGACCTTCTTCCCCAATAAAAGTCAGTTTGGATCTCAGTTTAGAGTCAGAAAGGGAAAGCACACTGAAGCATATAGAGGTCCATATGTAGGGGTGAGGAACTGAGCACACTAAAGGACTTCCCACCCACAACTGATTCTTATTAATTATACTCTACCTTAAAACAATCTGACTCCATCTAGAGATACACCATTTGCACAGCTTTCTGTAGAGGGTCAAATTCTACTTATGCACTGACCTCAGTGTTTATTAATATACTGAAATCAACATATCTGGAAAGCACTAACAAAGAATAAAATTTGGTCCATTAATATGAGTTATATACATGTATTAAGAAGAGAGTAAACTCCATTAAATATTAAAATTAAGAATAGCATTTAAACTAAGAAAACCATAAAATGGCTTTTTTGATCTGTGCTTAATTCATTTCCTCAGAACAAACTAGTATTTAAAAAATAAAAATTTAACCATAATATGCATACAGCTGAAGTCTTCAGACACTGCCCTTCCAACTAATGCGAAATACCAAAGTACCTTTTGCAACATGGTGGTCATTTGAAATGTCAATTCTTCATGTCCCTGTTCAGTTACTTACCTAGAAAAGAAAAGGAAAAAAATCAGAATTTTCCAATACCCTTAAATATGCCTCTCATTTAACATGAACGCAAATCTGGTTTCCCCTTTAATAAGTCTTCCTTAACAATAGGTACACTACAAAACACTATCTCTGCGTCTGTTCAAGTTCTTAATAGATACTTCAGAAAAATCTATTAGAGTCAATCTGTTCCAGTGGACAGGACAGTGAACCGGGGATCAGGAGACTTGAGGTAAAATCCCAACCCTATGGAAGCCCATGGAAGTTTTGCCATTGACTTCAATAGCACCAAAGTTACACCCACTGGTTCCCTGCTTTGAACCCAGCCTCCAGTGCAACCCTGGACAAGTCACTTCCCTCTTTTTTCTCTTTTCTTTCTGTGTATATAAATGCATCTTACTTCTGTGTGTTCCATTCTAAGCATCCGATGAAGTGGCCTATAGCCCATGAAAGCTTATGCTGAAATAAACTGGTTAGTCTCTAAGGTGCTACAAAGTCTTCCTCATTTTATTTACGGATACAGACTAACATGGCTGCTAATCTTAAACCTCCCTCCTCTGTTTCCTTATCTATAAAATTGGGATAATAATATCTAACTTCCCTTAGGTGCTTGGAGCTCTGTGGATAAAACATGCTAAATGAGAGCTAAGTATTATTATGCAGGCTAGAATTTGTGGCTGAGAAACAGGTTGCTCATGAGGAATTGGGAGACGAAAACATTTAGCAGGGAACATATGAAGAGGTGAACTTTTTCTCTCCCCTCTGTGCTATGTTGCTCCTTCCCCTTTATTTCCCAACCCAACCAAAGAGTCTCTAATATGGCTGCCACACTCCTACATCTATGTTAAACTAATTTAGTTTAGTGCTTAAAAGAATGTATTGTTTAATGATGAATTACCTGTACTCAAACTTCACATTCATTATTAGTAATTTTGATAACATTTAGCTATGGCTAAACTTGCACAGGGACAAAAAAAGTCCAGATGAACTTTTCACAAATCATAATTATACACCATTTTTTGTTTAGATGATAAAACAAAATAACCCATTCCTCAATCCTGTTACCGTCCCCGATAAACAAACCTCTCGTAGATTATCAGGGAAAGATGGATCCAAAAGCACCTTATACACTATTTTTAGGAATTACATCAAAACTGAAGTGTATTCACTTTTGTAGTAGAATATTGACACTATTTAAAAAGAAACCATTGTATAAAACCATTTAGATCAACAAGAATATCACAACCTATGCAACTGAAATGATCGGTTGGAAGTTACTAATTTCCCAAAGTGGAATACTGCAAGGACCCCAACCCAAGCACTCAAAAATCTATGAGTCATGCTGCAAAAATCATGAGTTTTTTTAAAAAAATGCTTTGGATTTGTATTTGCCTTCTGGATTCTGAGCCTTTAAGGTTAACATCTTCAAGTTTTTCTCTGTAACAATAACAGCTAGAAACTTACCTTTAATTTTTAACTGAAACCTGTAAGTCTTACATAACCACATGACTCCAGGATTTGGAGCTTTCAGAAAGTCACCAAATATCAGAAGAACCATGATAACATCATGAGAGTTGGCAAGACTGGTCTTATCTTGTGGATATGCTTTCAGTAGCACAGAGTTCGTAGGCCCTCCAACAATGATAATAGAGAGAAAAGACCACCCAGCCAGTAACAGCAGCAGGCAAGTGCCGGGAGCTGCTTGGTGCATCACCAAGTACTTCTAAGGTGTGCAGCCAGGCTGCAGGAGCAGCACCCTGGGGAAAATCTTTATGCCCCAGAAACAATTACATTATCAGCATCACACTTGCTCATGGAAGCTCTGTAAACCAGCTAGCCAGCCAAAAATACAATGAGGAACAACCAAGGGTGGGTACAGAAACTCTCAACACTTCTACTCCCCCATCAGACCTCAGAGCAGTTGCAGTGGGGCCCCAGACAACAATGGCTGACTGACTATACAGAGCAGGACCCAGACCAAAAGGGCTTACAGGGCAGTCTATAATGGACTTTCAACCAACTGATACCTGCAGCTTCAGAACCAGCACAACAAACATTTTTGGTCTACATATTTTGGATAAAAGCCTTAATTCCAGTTATCACATGACTTCTCTGCTTGCTTTACCCCTCCTTCTTAGCCATGCCCTTCATACATTACTCCCTCTCCTCTTCCTTGCTGCCTCCATTCTCCTCTTCATTTTCCTTTTCTTTTCCTCTTATAGACTCACCACTAGGATGACCAGATGCCCCGATTTTATAGGTACAGCCCCGATTTGTGGGTCTTTTTCTTATACAGGCTCCTATTTCCCCTCACCCACTGTCCCAATTTTTCACACTTGCTGTCTGGTCAACCTACTCACCACTTTCCCCAACATCTTACCTCTCCCACCCTACACAGTCACTACATATAAAAAAAGACACAAAAAAACCACATAAACAAAAACAATCTTAGATAGCATCACTCCAAAAAATTAATAAGTGAAATATACAATCTTGTTGATATAATCCTGGTCCTCCCATTCACCGGCTCTTTTATGGTCTGTCTGGTCTTTCTTGCCTATACTTTGCTCATAAACTCATAAGAGTAGTGGCTGTATCTTCAATGCATTCTATAACGTGTCTATGTCATTTTAGCCACTGTAGGAACACACAATAATAGAAGTATTCATGTAGGTCCACAAGTTCCAAGAGAAAAATGATATGCACTTAATCACCATCACCACTTTCTGCAACATGCTGGGTTTTTCTTGGAGCTCTCCCCATGTTCCTGACCTAGAAAGATGGAACATCACAAACTCAGAATGAAAGAAATTCAGGCCAAAAAAACCCTTGCTAAACGTCTTCTTTGTTCAACACAAAAATGCACTTGAATTTCATAGAGAAGGGTTGTTCCCAGGACCAATGCCTTGTGTTGTCCAGATTTGCCTTTTTCTAAGCTTTCTGAAAAGTTGGAAATGGATTTGAACATCTCACACAATGTGGTGTAAGAAATACAAAAATCAAATGTTCTTCACTGCATTCTGAGACGCGTTTAGAAGCTGAATTGTAAAACTGCCTGCATTCATCTGATTTTATGTTAGTCCGGTATTCACATCACTGCCAAAATCACACATTTATTATACAAATTCTGTTGCTTCCATCTCCCGTTGGGCTGCTCTGTTCTGCCTCTGAATAAGCTCAGGTCTGCCAGCAGAACTTGTATTATCCACTTTTGAAAAAGAAAACTTTAGTCCTCAAGTCCTCATGCACATGTTTAATCTTCTCCAAGAGAACCGTAACTGCCAGCTACAGTTCACAGACCTCTTCAGTGTCTGAATCTGTTTCAAATTTTATAACGCTATTGTATCTTAACTGTGCAATGCACTTAGCTGGATTTAAAGTGTACTTCTTTGTACTCAGTCTTCAGACTGACAATTCAGTGTTCTCCTGGCATCTGACTGAGAACAACTGTCTGGTGATGAAAGGCACAACTTTATTTTCTTCCCCCTCCTTCGCTTTTCAAAGAGTGTGCACCTCAACGTTAGCAGAGAGGCAACACTAAACTCCTTTCTGTCTACCACATGAAAATGTATGGCACAGAAGCCCCTCAGAGCAAACTCCTCCACAACTTCTTTCCCTGACCTTAATAAATAGCTTCTCAATGCAGAGATGATGAGAACAGCAATGCAAAGACCTGCACCTATGTGATTTTTTCCCCCATTGTTTTCAATACCTTTTGGGAAGCTGGAAAAATTAGATATCACCTCAAAGCAAAACACACTGGTGCAAAGACCTACTATCCTCAAGAAAGTCATGAAAGTCAAGAAAGTCATGGCTTCAGAAAATACAATTCAATTCCTCAAGAATTTTGTCCTTTGCCATGAAGATGAAACCAACACAGTTGCCTTTCACTGTGCATGAACAGAAATCATTGTGTTAGCAGGAATGCCTCTCTCTCTCTCATTCATATCTCATTTTGAGTGACGTCACTTACTTCACTCCCAAAGTTCAAATGTTCTATACAAATTTAGTCTGTTTACACATTTTATCACTGACATCTATGTAAATGAGAAACAAAGAATTGTGAAGTTGAGGATGCAGACAAGGTGATTCACACTAATGGAATGAATCCTACAGTATTTCCTACATTTAGAATTTTGCAGGGTCCTTCATTTTGGGTCTTTGTCACACAACACTTTCCACATTGGGTGTAGGCAATTTGAAATGTATGGCTTGGCACATAACTCAAATTGGTGAGGATTGCAGAAGATGTAATCTCCTTTCCCCTGTATTCAGTGAGACAGTTTCCTCTAGCCTCTGCCTCTCATACAGCACAAAGCCAAAATCATCCTGAAGTACTGTTTCTACCAGCACATCTGCAGAGAAGGCAGACTCATCTTACATTATTGCTCCTCAGACCCTTATGCCTGTGTCAGGTACTGTCAGTATCATTATTCTATTAGCAAGGACAATGACATCATTTTAAAGACCTCAGTCGAGGAAAGCATCCTTATTCAGGAAAACATTTAAGCACATGATTATATAGGACTTAAGCATGTTAAATTCTTCTTTGCTGAGGAAAGCGCTGAAGCAAGTGATTGAACTGGGGGACAAAATTTTGGAAAGCTGTTGAGTGTAGCACTCTGAACAAGCACTGCCATGCAGGAACACAACCAGCACTAAGTTCTGCAGTTCCCTGCACAAATCTGAGAAAGTGGGTATTAACTCAACTGCACTTGATCACCATATTGCAGGGTAGCTGAAGGAGCTAATATAACATATTTGAGTGTTCTCGCTTATGTTCCATTCCAACTCCCATTGACTTCAATGAAAGGTGGGATAGGCCTATAAAAGACAAGCTTGTTTTCCCCAGCAACGAACAATAAGTTAAAAGGAAAAGGAAGGAACATCTTTCCAAAAGTTTATAACAATTAAGTTGGTCACAGTTTGCAGTTTTAACCTGAATTCACTGTATCTTTATAGTATAAGAGAAAAGCTATTTGTTTTAATAGAATAATATTAGTGGGCTACATTCAGACCTAGTCTACTAGGGCGAATTGAGTTCTACCAGGGATAAATTTGGCCAACTGTTTATAAAGCTCATATTATTGGAACAAATTTCAGATCACTATGAAGGAGAAAAGGTTTAAAATGGAACTAAGGCACATCAGCAGAAACACTAACAGCAACATACATTGTGTGATTAGCCTACTAAATTCGAAAGACTTGGCTACACAATAAGAAACAAGATGCAAAATTAGGGTCTAAAGAAAATTAATTTTATATTACAGCTGCACCGAGAGGCCCCAAATCAGAATAGGGCCCCACTGTGTGAAGCTCTGTGCACATATGTACAATACAAAGAATAGACCCTACCCCCAAAGGTTTCAACATAAAACAAGTCACAAAGCACTTGAAAACATGGGATTAATTTCTTTATCATAAACCCTATCAAATCTTAGATACCACTGTGATGTGACTAGTTTATTAAAACATATTATGTAACCGCAGTTTCATGCATTTGCATTTCTCATGTTAACTATTTACAACAGCAGCATCAAAAGAATACTAAATTTTTATGGACCATAAGCAAATCTGAGTCTGAAATTCTGTTTCCCACCAAGCCAACTGGTTTAGAAAAGGTCATAGAAAAGTTAAAAGGCATTCTTCCCATTTCAGCATTCCAAAAGAAACAGCCACTGACACAGATTACCAGTTCTGAATTCCAAGCTTCTGGGATAAAGTGATATTCCAAGCATGTAATTTCTAGCCCTCACCATCCACACGGGAATGGACTGGCAAAGATGGCTAAGACAATTCTACAACAAAAAGACCCACCTATCAGCTCTGCTGTACTACAGAGCAACTCAGAAGTAAGCCTGAAAGCTATAGGGCAAGTCACCACAGTAAATCTTGCTGCTAAGTGGCCCTGCTTAAGGTTGGGAAGCTGAGAGTAGGACCTGTTCTAGATGTAGGTGGGAGATTGATTGGTTGTAGGATGGGGGGGGGGGTTGTTCTCAGCAGCTGTGGGATGGAAGAGGGGATGTGGTACTAAAAATGTTTTCTGGCTAAATGGCTAGGGCCACTCCTAACTGAGAGATGCCATGTTTAAGATGCATTGGGTATCTTTCATTCATGGTCAAAATACAACCTCAAGTGTAACCAAATTTAAAATCAGGAGACTCAGTCTTGGTAAAATTGGATGAGGGGAAATATTGGAAACACCAGCTACTGTCTACATCCTGAGATCTTATATGATTGAGGTGGATCAAGGTTTTCAGTACAGGAGGTATAGGTGATATCTTCAACTACTTTCAAACCTAACTGAATTGCTGTGTGACCATACTCATAGCTTAGACTCAGTGAAGGAAGACACCTCAGTGAAAAGAGTCCTAAACCTTCTGAGCAGAGGGCTACCCCTCTGGGATTTGATAATCAATGTGAATAATTTGCAAGAGTGTCTCTTGGATGCCCAGATCCGAATAAGTGACAAAGCCAGTGGCTTGTCCAGATCTATAATTTGTTGTTAAACATTATTGACAAATATTCTTACACAAGAGCAAAATTATAAAAAAATCAAAACAGAATTCTGCCACACCTACTTATATGCCTCCCTCTGCAGGTAAATGGGAGCACACAACTTCTTTACCTCTACTGATCTTTGGTGTATCCCTGTAGTGGGAATAGGCATAGTGGGGCTCGCTCAGATACGTTGCTTTAAAACCTGAAGGGTTCTCACTTTGAACTCCAAAGGGCAGGTACAGCTGTAGCAAGGTCAATGGCTAAAACAAGAGAGCTAGGTCAGTAGCCACCAACATGAGTGATAAACCTACCAGGAGAAAAACACTCCTTGGGTTACATGTAGGATTCTGGGATTGGTTGGATGACTCCTGGAGAGAGATTCTTGTGTTTGGGCCTGTGCTCAAAGAATTTCCCATATTTATACAAGAGAGACCAGGTAGATTGGCCATAAAAACATTTTGCTTTGACTTCATAACATGTTTTTTTAACGACAGGCGAGATTCTTTCTATCATAGTGTTGCTCAGCATTCTCCACAAGCCCACTGCACTCGGCATTCTCACCTGCTGCCCATTTCAAATATATGGGAAAAATATTGATGCAGCACTAACTCTACAGGGATCAACAAATACTGTATATAAATCACAGATTGTAGCTATAATACAATAATCCAGTACCCAACTGAAGTCTTTAAGGAATTAGGATCCTAAATGAAAGGAAGAATCTTTATATACCTATTTCTTTGCTTAAAGTCTTGCAAGCCAGCTGGCATTGGATATTCCCCTTCAAACTATTCTAAAGCTAGCTCCTTTTTTAGTTTCAGCATACTGGCCTGGAACTGAACCAGCAAGGGTCACTAGGAAGGAGAACAAATGCTGCCTTTGTACAGGTTTTTTGGAACACAGTAAGAGTTTGACTCATAAGTACAATACAATTAGAGACAGTGTACATTACACAATATGTCCAATATTAAAGCACTGACAGCATGAACTCTTTCACTTTGACACATGTTCTTGAAGTCAAAAAGTTTTCTGAAAGGTTTTCACTACAGAAGTACAGCACAAAAAAATCACTCTTGATCTGTTATTTAGTAGGAGCTTAATAAATGCTTCAACTGACATCTCATAGGGTCTGATCCTGTAAAGCCTTTGAAATCATTGGCACGCATCATGTAAGGATTTGCAGGATTGGGCCCAGGGTGTCTTCTCTCTTCCTCTCACCTTCATGGCCAAAATAAGATATGCAAAATACTTTCCTAAGGGGTCAATTCTGGAATGTGTTAAGGGTGCATAGTACCATGCAGGATCAGACTCTAAATCTGTAAACAGTGACTAAGAAATCCTGATTTTTCTGAGTTTTAAATCAGAATTTCCAAAATCCTGCAGTCTGATTCAGCCTTATACAGCCTGATTGTTTATGAGATATAATACAATATTTTCATTTGCTGTGATTACATTAAATGTTCTTAAAAGCACTGAAGTGCCAAAGTCTATATTATCTGTCTTTAAGGCACCTGTAAAAGTAAATCTGAGCATTAATGGTGCAGTAATCTATTTAATTCCCTGTTGAAACAAAGAGAGAGTATTTCTGCTTCTCTGATAAAAAGAGAAACCCACTGCACTCTTCTTAAGTTCACAGAGAGCTGCTTTGTAACCAGTCAAGATAATCATAATTTTTACTAAATTATGAAAAATCCACGTGAGAGTTCTCCCTCTGCTTAGAATCATTATTATTTTAATTAAATGCAAGTTTGTCCAATGAAAACCAAAAACTAGGTGGAAATAACCTTATGGCAAAGGATATCAAGGTTTCTCTAACTACTGTACTGATGTCATCCACTGACTGTGGCCTTATGAGAATATGCCTTTTCAATGCTGCTTGTGTTTTGACACAAATATCATGTGATAGCAATTATGCACACTCATCTCAGTACAAACTTCCATTATGAAATTAGCTAAATGATCCCCTCCTAGCCCCTCCTGCTGCTCACACAGTTACTCTTCTGCTTTTAGCACACTAGCTCAATCAAATCACACTCCCAACTCAAAGTGTAGACATACCCTTACACTCCAAGTGTGTGTGGAGCACACAACACATCCCATTGTTCTCAGTGGGAGCTGTTGAATAGTTTTGAAAACCTGACCGCTTCATTCAGAAAGCTAAGCTGAAGTTTGCCACAATTTTCAAAAATGCTCACTGAGCACTTTGGAAAATCCGGCTCAACAGTTTCTGCTTGGCCTCCTTCCAACAAGTTTTGCTACCTGTTTATGAAACCATTTTCCTCCTCCTCCTCCTCCTCCTCTCACAAATTTTAAAATTTTGATCCAATTAAAAATGAAGAAAAAGAAAAGAAGAATCCAAATATGAATGTGGTCTGGAAAACACTGTCTCCCTACAGAGCCCTGCCAGCAAATATTTGGCTGTGCAGAGAAGGGGGGAAATCATGTCAGTTACATAATTCCCAAAACCTTTGTAGCTGCAGCAGTTCCCTGACAGCTGAGATGCAGAATGGAAAGTCACATAGCCATTTCTAGCTTAGGAAAGGACATTCGTAATTAAAGCATGCAGTGACTGTAGTGTGCTATGATAAGGACAATTTCAGTGCTCTCCTATCTGAGACACATTACATTTCTCATCGGTTTACTGACCAGTGGAGTAGAATCCGGCAACCATTAACACATTATGAAATTAAAGTCACAAGGGATGCTCTTGAAAATGTAATTTCAGGGCCCAAGCCACCTGTGACCTTTCTTCTGCACATTTACTTGTTCAATATGATATGCTTAAAGAAGAGTTCATTTGTCAGGGGAGGTTTCTTATGAGACAGAGGAGTCCAGCTGGCCAAAGCCATTACTGCATTTTAAAGCATTACCTCATTTGTTTGGCATCCAACATTTGATTTTCACTGTTTTTGTTATATTTGAAAAGAGAAAGCACACACATACTCGGCACACATCTCCTCAAAAGGACACAAGCAACTCCTACTGACTTCAGTGGGAGGTACTTGTATGCTGGGGTACAGAGAATCAGACCAACAAAATATACAGATTCTCTGCCTCATCCTCCTGTGTCCTTTGTGAGGCTCCTGTACCACAAAGAGGATGGAACCTGTTCCTAACTCCACTGCTGGGGATTTCACTGGCATAGAGGAGTTCCCAGTGGGCAAACAACCAATGTAGCCAGCTCCATGCTACTCTTCCTGGATCCTCAATAAAGGGGTCATATCATAGGTTCTAGAGTTAGTCCAAATATTGGTTAGTGGAGACATGTCCAACAACACTTTTATCAGGAAGATTTGAGAGAGCATGCACTAGCTTTCTCTCACTCTACAGCCTAGTGGTTAGGGCACTCATCGTTTATTTCCAGAAGACAGAGGAAATGTGCACCTGTGTCCATGTCCATTTGGTTAGGGCATAAGCCTGGGATGTGAGAGACCTAGGCTCAAGTCCCTCGTCTGCCTAGATCAGAATGATGACAAATTCTTTTCTGAATCAGGCAGAGCAGTGACTACAGTCTGGGTCTCTCACATCCCAGACTAGTGCCCTAACCGAATGGAGATGGACACAGATATGCATCTCCTCTTCCCTTCAGAATTAAAAAGATAAGGTTTTGATCTGCAACTACATATTTTGACATAATTCGGTTTACAAAAACGTTCACAGAAGAGTTTGTTTTATTCCAGTGCAGAATTAAAACAATTTTGAAACCTATGAAGTGGACACAAAATTAAATTGTCATCCTTTGGTCAGCTCAGTAGATTCATAGGGTGAATTCCTGGCCTTATTGAAGTCAATGTCAAAATTCCTATTAACTTCAACAGGGCCAGGATTTCCCCCCTAGACTTTAAGACCAGCACAGACCATTATGATCATCTAGTTTGACTCTCTGCACACAGAAGGCCACAGAATTTCACCCAGTGATTTTGGCATCAAGCCCAACAACTTGTGATTCAATTAGACCATCTGTTTTACAAAGAGATGTCAGGGGAGGGGAGGAGGCTACAATCTGGCTATGCTTGGTTTCTTGGGGGCCACTGCCAGCTTCTCAGCTGTTCTACCCTGCACCAGGGCCAGCTATAACCAGCTCCCTAATTGCCACCTCTCTGTGTTGAGCACAAACTTGGTACAGTACTGAATCTGGCCTGCAATATTCTACTTTTTAAAAGAAGAAAAAAGCACTAGTCAAGGAAAAGGACGAAATCACCTGCGATTTTTTTAAACCTCAGTTATCTAAGGAAAAAACCAACAAAATTTGCTTGTTTTCTATTCCCGATCAGCTTTTAATAAATACCATAGATGACTGAGAATCTGCAGAAAAGATTAAGGCCTAAACAAAGAAAAACTGACACCAATACACGGTTGTGGATCCATCTCTAAAACAAACCTTCTCCAACTCCTCTCCTATCTCTCTTCTCTCAGGGGAAGGGCAGTATAAAAGATCTCTTCCCCCACCTCCAGATTCTGGCCCAAGTTTTTAGAATAACCAAAGAAGAGTTTACTTCTAAAGGTCTTGAATTTAACAGTGATCCTCATGCATGCTGGGACAGGATTTTAGGATCTGAATTGGTACTGTATGAGGAGCTGGTCTCACTGAGAGATGAGTGTGCTTAACACATTGCAAGAAGACACAAACATTGCATGACTGGACCCTATGTATTGCCAGGTGAGATGCACATGTTCAGTTAAAGCACATGATCTTAAAGTAAATGAGTGCATTGTATACACCTCCCAGTAACCTGAAATGCTATGACTCCCAAAGATCCCCGTCTATCCCGTTTCATCCCCACTCTCATCACAGCCACCATCGTTCTTGCTGATAGAAACAGAAGGGGTCTTTCCTCAAAGCTCACTAATGTAGCCACTTAGCATGTTCTCAAGAAATTTAAGTATCCTTCCTCTTAACGCAGGATACTTAATGCCAGGCCATTGCTTCCTACAGCTCCCATTGGCCAGGAATGGTGAACTGCGCAGCCAGTGGAAGCTGCGAGCGGCTGAACCTACAGCCACTCGGGTAAACAAAACATCTTGCGGCCAGCCAGGGGCTTACCCTGGCCAAGCCATGGAACAAGTTTGGGAACCCTGCCTTACAGTGATAGACTCAAGGAACTCAGTCTGTTTAGTTTAACAAAGAGAAGATGGGATGACTTGATTACAGTGTATAAGTACCTGTATGGGGAACAAATATTTGACAATAGTTTCTTCAGTCTATCAGAGAAAGGTATAACACAATACAATGACTGGAAGCTGACCCTAGACAAATTCAGACTGGAGATAAGGCAGACATCTGTAACAGAGAGGGTAATTAACCATTGGAGTAATTTACCAAGAATTGTGGTAGATTTTCCGTCACTTGATTTTTAAATCAAGTCTTGATGTTTTTCCTAAAGATATGCTCTGGGAATTATGTACGGCCTATTACATAAAAGGTCAGAGCAGATGTCACCAGAAAAATGAACCATCACTTGAAGACTTGAAATCAAAGTTTTTCTCTTTCTTTCTTTCTTTCTTTCCTTTCTTTCTTTCAGGTCTTTCTAAAATATATGCTTTGGCTCAAATACGTGATGGACTTGATGCAGAGTATACTGAGTAAGGTTTATTAACTGATAAGATATCACACTAGATCATCATCATAGTCCATTTTTGGCCTTAAAACCTGAATCTCAATCACTTCTACAGCAAATGAGTTCATTCTACACATAAAAAGATGCCTTTGAGGAATGCTAGCCCTATGACCTCGCTCTGGATCTGAAAATAAGCTAGATTCTATTTTGCTTTATCGTTTGCTCTTGCTTCTACATTAGAGTCTGTATTTGTATATTTGTACATCAAGCAGTACCTCTTTGTTCTATGCATTGTACAAAGTGGGGGAGGGAGAGAGAGAGACAGAGAGTGCCTGTTCCAAAGAGCTTACCATCTAAGAAATAATACTTACCTGAAATACAGACTGGGAGAAGATCTGTTGAGCTAGACGGTGCCATTTTTCAACAGTCACTTTAGTAAAAGGAAATACAGCTACAAAGCGACTCCTATAAACACTGTGATAAGCAAATATATTCTTGAATTTACAGTGATGAACTTATATTAACTTTGGTGAAGTTGCACTGAGGGCCACGATGATTCTCCCTCATATACTAGGAAACTTCCTAACAAGTAATAAAGTGAACATAAAAGCCTGAGACGATCCCATTAAAATTACAAGTAAGAATTAGTCCCATTGAAATGTTTTCCTAAAATTAATGCCAAAACCAGGCTGAGTTAAGTAAAACCAACATTTACTAACGTAATGTGAAGAACCTTTAATTTGCCAATAGAGAATATAAAACATTAAGAGTTCAGATTCATTCCTTGCATATATCTCCAACGGCCTAAATTTTCAAAAGGATCCAATAATGTGGGGTATCCTGTTAGACATCAAGAGACTGATTTCACTGGTCTACAATTTTTTAGAAGTTGTCTGCTTCAGAGATAAAATGTGATATTTATTATGTATTTTGATGTGCTGAATTCAAATATGACAATTAAAACAACTGATTGGCTACTGTTTCTAAGATATTTAAGTTTTTACATTTTATGTCTATGTATATTGTGTAGATAGTAGAGTTTTAATCATAAATTGTAAACCTAGGTCTTTTCATGTGTTTATGGTTGCTTTACATGGTAATATTTCACCTGTCCTGTTTATGTAACACTTCAAAAATCAGCAAAGGGGTTATATAAATAAAATGTATTATGAAACAAAAGGCAAAAAACTATTATGTACATAGTTTAGTCCTATTCAGTGTCTACTCAGCGCTTCTTGGTTTGTCTCTTGTATTCATTAAATGGAGCATCTCTTGTCACTGTCCAGCAAGACTCTGCAAGCATTGATGGGCTACATTTGCCCTGATAGTGTTTCTCCATTGTTGCAATGTCCTGCTGAAATCGCTCGCCGTGCTCGTCGCTCATTGCTCCGCAGTTCGGTGGAAAAAAATCTAGATGAGAGTGCAAAAAATGTATCTTTAGTGACATGTTGCAACCAAGGCTTTTGTATGCCTTGAGGAGGTTCTCCACCAACAACCTGTAGTTGTCTGCCTTGTTGTTTCCGAGAAAATGTATTGCCGCTAACTGGAAGGCTTTCCATGCCGTCTTTTCCTTGCCACGCAGTGCATGGTCAAATGCATCATCTCAAAGAAGTTCACGAATCTGAGGAACAACAAAGACACTTTCCTTTATCTTAGCTTCACTTAACCTTGGAAATTTTCCATGGAGGTACTTGAAAGCTGCTTGTGTTTTGTCAATGGTCTTGACAAAGTTCTTCATCAGACCCAGCTTGATGTGTAAGGGTGGTAACAAAATCTTCCTTGATTCAACAAGGTGGATGCTCAACACTTTTCCTCCCAGGCTCCAATGAGTGTCGGAGTGGCCAATCTTTCTTGATGTAGTGGGAATCTCTTGCAGAGAAAACAGCAGTACTTTGTGTATCCAGTCTGCAGACCAAGCCAGAGAGCAACAACCTTCAAATCGCCACAAAGCTGCCACTGATGTTGGTCATAGTTTATGCACCTCAAAAGTTGTTTCATATTGTCATAGGTTTCCTTCGTATGGACAGCATGACCAACTGGAATTGATGGCAAAACATTGCCATTATGCAGCAAAACAGCTTTAAGACTCGTCTTTGATGAATCAATGAAGAGTCTTCACTCATCTGGATCGTGAACGATGTTGAGGGCTGCCATCATACCATCTATGTTGTTGCAGGCTACAAGATCACCTTCCATGAAGAAGAATGGGACAAAATCCGTTTGACGGTCACGGAACATGGAATCCTTAACATCAGCTGCCAGGAGATTCCACTGCTGTAGTCTGGAGCCCAAAATCTCTGCCTTACTCTTGGGTACTTCCAAATCCCTGACAAGGTCATTCACTTCAGCTTGTGTTATGAGGTGTGGTTCAGAGGAAGAGGATGGGAGAAAATGTGGGTCCTGTGACATTGATGGTTCAGGACCAGGAGTTTCATCCGCTTCCTCTTCTTCGTCTGACTCAAGTGAGAATGATTCTGGTGCATCAGGAACCGGCAGTCCTTCTCCGTGGGGTATTGGGCGTATAGCTGATGGAATGTTTGGATAATGCACAGTCCATTTTTTCTTCTTTGACACACCTTTCCCAGCTGGAGGCACCATGCAGAAGTAACAATTGCTGGTATGATCTGTTGGCTCTCTCCAAATCATTGTCACTGCAAAAGGCATAGATTTCCTTTTCCTGTTCAACCACTGGCGAAGATTTGTTGCACAAGTGTTGCAGCATATGTGTGGGGCCCACCTCTTGTCCTGATCTCCAATTTTGCAGCCAAAATAAAGGTGATAGGCTTTCTTAACCATAGTGGTTAGACTGCGCTTTTGTGATGCAAAAGTCACTTCACCACAAACATAGCAGAAGTTATCTGCACTGTTCACACAAGTACGAGGCATCTCTGCTCACTTTGGCTAAACAGAAATGTGTCCCTTTGCAAAATCAAACACTGACAAATAAGAGAGCACGACACTGTATGATTTCTAGAGCTGATATAGGGCAATTTGTTCAGCAGAGTGATGTAAGCTTCCTTATGATTGCATCATCCATGACTTCTAGGAATAACATGATGCAATTCATATCATGTATGACACAATACCAGCTTCAGATTGCATCATTCATTGTTTTGCCTAAAAAGCAAGTACTGTCCAAACCCAGTCATAGATTTATTCATAGATCCAGTCAAAGATGTATTTTAGATATTTCTGGTTTAAATTGAGATCCCTTCCCTTTATAACTCACTTATCCTCTGCCATTCCCCTGTCAAGGGTCATATATACTGACCCAATAGCATATCTTGAAAACTAGAGCCAATCAACAATTTTAAGCATCATTTTCGTTCTCAGTGACCCAGAATTAGTAAAGTGTGACTACATTTATTTCAGAAGCATTTTGGCTGTAGAGCAGTGTTTTCAGAGGTGCTTGAGAAATCAAGGCACCCAAAATTTGCAGATATGTCTGAAAATGGAGGCAAATGAGAGTTTAATACATAAAATCAAAGGAAGAATAGAAACCTAAATGTATTTAGCAGGGCTGCCCAGAGGATTCAGGGGGCCTGGGGCAAAGCAAGTTTGCTTCGGGTCTTTGGAAGTGGGTCATTCACTCACACCAGGTATCTTCAGTGGCACTGAAGGACCTGCCACTGAAAACCCAGAGCACCACTGAGGGGGCCCCGAGAAAATTGCCCCACTTTCGCACCCTCCCCAGGCAGCGCTGGTATTTAGCAAGTCACAGAGTGACCACTTTGGCAGTGCTACGTTAGTGACATTCATATTCATTTTCATCACTCTGATGTGTATGTTTCAATATATATATATAAGGTCTGATTTGTTAATTATTTATCATTGGCCAAATGAGAAGGGCCTAGATAGTGTAACACAAAGAATGTGCCTGCATAGCAGGTTATTGGCACACATAGCAGCCAATTTCTAGCATTGCTGTATTAAGGACTGCCTGCAGTTCACTAATGAATTAGGAGTTCAGCACTGTGTGAAATGTTTCGACATTCTTTCCAACTTTGCTAAAGGAATTTCTGGTCTGTTTATTTCTAGCAATTATGGGCCTGATCTCACAAAAAGCAGCCTCTAGAAATGTTCTCAGTGTCCTCAGCTCCTACTGAAGTCAATGAGAATTGAAGGCTGTTTAGAACCCCTCAGGATTGGACCATACATAAATTAACAACATATCCCAACTTGAGTGCCCAAATTAAACACCTACATCCAGACTAGAGTTACAGAAATTAGAGGATTTGTTGGGTATTCTCCACATCTTAAAATTAGACCACTTATTTACGTACCTAAACATGAGCTTAAGTCCTTAACATACGCAAGTAAGCTTGAAAAAATTGGCATGCATTTTACACACAAGGAAATCCAAGTTAAGTCTACTCAAACAGTACAGAACACAGTTAAATATTGGAGATTTTTAAAACAATAGCTCTTTGAGGGAGGGTTGTAGAATTCAGTCTCTGTACCACAACCACCAATTTTTAGGGTTCAAACCTCAGGTACACTGAAGCTTTGCCTGGCGTACACATCAATAATTCTGGGGCTGATTAGGGACTATTTTGGCACCAGACATACCTTAGAGCAGGCTCAGGGATGTCAATGGAGTTACTCCTGATTTACATGTGTGTAAATGAAGGGAGAATAAGGCCCTAGGAGAATTGTCAAAACTGCTTCATAACTGCTAAAGGACCCATTTATCCAAAAATACATTTTGCCTGAACATCCAGGAAGCCACCTAAAAATTTACTTTTACAACTGACCTGCACAATGTGGAAACCAGATGTATTTTTCCCTGGATTAGATCTCAACTGCTTAAAGCCAAATGTTTTATATACATCCAGGACCCATACACCTGATGTGCTTCTGAATGTGCAGTGCCAGGTGGTTCTTTGATCTGAGTTGCAGGACGACAGCACAACAGATAAACCGAAAGGATCAGCAGTATAGGAGTGAGAGCTTGATCTAATCACTGCTTAAGTTAACAGAGCTCTTTCCATTGATTTTGTTGGGATCTGGAATAACTCAATCTTTTACCATCATTTGGTAAACTTACTGCTCTCTATAAACAAACAAAATCCCCATCAGATTTCATGGTCATATTGTCTTATTTTAGAATTGTCTAGTTATAAGCATCAAAGTGCCCTACCCATTGTTTTAACATCATTCACAAGGTTATGTTAATCATGCTATTTATTTAAATGCCTCCAGAGTAATATTCCAGTCATTTCTTATTTAAATAAGCTAACATATCACTAATGTAATAGCAATTTTATGCCCAAAAGTTACAATTCTATGTTGATATTTGAAAGGAAACTTTCAAAAATGTAGTGTTGAGGGTTTTGCATTTTATATAGGTAAGCAGCAGTGTCATTTTATATAAATGTGCAGAAAATTAAAAGAGTTACCAATCTACAGTATGAAACAGTCCCTAGAATGAGCATAACCCGTGTACAGAAATACAGTATGCAATTTGAACTAGTCAGGCATCTAGGTTTATAGTTTGGCATATTACTTACACCGGAGATTCACTATTTGATACATTCTAAATAGAGGTTCAGATGCCAGCTTCCAAGGATTCTCTTTTCATTTAGATAAAAATCTCTCAAGTTCTTAACCTAATAATTATCAATCTTTGTGCTTTGAAAAAAAAATCACTTTTTCCAAAGAGACAATGAGGCGAAGAAGTCCATGATAAATCCCTATTCTGTTGTTCTGCACAAACAAAAATGTGAACTACAGTGAGAGACCTCCATAGTCTTACTCATGATGTGTAGTACCCTGCAAGAAGCCACTGACACCAATGGAACTTAGCATGGAGTAAGGTACTACTCATTGTAAGTATCAGAATCTGACCTGCTGTAAAGAAAGACAAAGAAAATGATGACTGAAAGCTGAACCTCTTCCCCATGCTTTACTCCACCACTAAAAATGTCTGACTTATCACAACAATTTTGCAAAGCACATCTCTAAACATAATAAAGGACATGTTCCTTCCCCTAAACACCTTACAAGCCAACATTAAACATGACATGAGACAGCAGGGACATGGTTGGGTTAGGAAGAGCAAAAGTAACTTCAGTAAGATGTGATAACTCAGTGAGTGCCACTGCACAGCATGGAGAAATTTCTGTTTTGCTTATATTAGTGGAATAAAATACATAAAAGGCTGCATTGGCTAATTTCTTGTAGGCTTCAGAGAAGAAATTGGTTTAGAAAAAGAATTTCAAAGAGTAGAGACCAGCTCAGAAAGGATATCCCAAGCATAAGGGGCACCGTGGAAGAAAACCCAGAGGAAGGCTGTGCAGGAAACAGGCATCTAGGATGGCATTATTGGTGAGCAAAGAAGGCAGGAGGGAGAATATGAAAGAAACAAGCTTGGAAAAGTAGACTAGGAAGAGAGAGAGCTGGTAAAATTTAATCTTTAACCACAGTGGGCCAATTCTGATGTCATTTCGAGTGATATAAGTCAAGAGTATCTCCACACAAGTCCATATAGTTTTACAAACTGATGTGAGAAGAGAACTGGGACTTTATTTATAGGCAAGACTGGGAACACTCCACACTTTCTTGTATAAATATTTTAATCTTGAAGAGAAACATTTATTTCATGCTTTAAAAATGTTTGGATGCAATATGCAGAATAAATTTAAGATACATCTTCTCACCCTAGCATTAGCACTACACACAAAATCTAATTCTATGTACACAGTTTTAAAACAGATTCCTTTCTAAAACTTGAAAGGGAGGGTTTTTGTTGGTGTGCCTCAAAAACATGTTCACAATTTTAGCTCATATTTTTTGACAATTTGAAAACAACTGCGACTTGGAGTATAGCTCCTTTTGTTAATGTTCCAGAAACTAAAACTCTAATCTGTACTGGCAAGGAAAATTATACAAATAATCAAATCCTGCCTTTACTCAGAGAGAGTAACACAATGACTGTTCAGGCCTCTTCTCAGACAGCTTTTCTATATTCCTCAATTAAATCTCAAGAAAATAATTACAATGGATGCTCACAATAATATTAATGTCTACTGAAGATAAAGACACTAATGCACTTTCTCTTTTATGCCAGAGGAGGAAAAGAGAGAGAGAAACCTCATGGGGATTTTCAAAAGCGCTCAACACTGCTCTAATTCTGATCCCAGGAGTTTCACTATTAACTCTAATAGGCTCAGAGGCCAATGCTAGTGCTTTTGGAAATCTCATCCACAATGTGCTATGGCTACATGCATTTGTGTTTCCCTCTAAGCCTAGGAGGCCATGTTTTTGTAACTTGAGAACCTCATTACTAAAAGGTACAAGAGCAGATCAGTCTGCAGCAAGCTTATGGAGCTCTGTCAAAGTAGTATGAAAATCCATACATGTGTGCCTTTATTTTTCTTCTAGTAAACTATACTACACATATTGCATGTATCTTAGAGAATATACATTATTAATACTGCAGTATTTATCACGTGAACCAGGTTATCATGTGAAAAGTGACTATATACCTCAGATATCACACCAACTATCTGAGATAACAGTTATTTCCTATTGCAGGTACATGGAATAACTACAGTATCACAGATGTAATATGTGGGGTTGACTTTTTAATGGTAACCACAGTGTATAAAACAGAAAGTGCTATCACAATTGTGTCTCTCCACGCTTGTATCAGGTAGTTCCCCATTTTCCATGGACTGGTATATGTCAGACAGTGACATTATTTTTAAACTTCAGTTAAATCTTAATCTATTTTTATGTTAAATGAAAAGGATTTTTTCATGACCCCACCCCTGGAAAAATAAATTCTACCACACACATTTACTGTTTAAAAAGAATATGTTAAAAAGAAGAGGGGGTGGGGAATCTGGTTATTAAAATGACCAGTCCACAGCAAAGAAGACTGGAGTTTAAAAGTTCATATGCCCATAAATCTCAATGGTTTTCTTTTAAGACAAATATGATGAGATGAAGCTGAACTGAATGCTCAAAAAATTTGAAAAAGTTTAAAAAGAATAAACACTGAAAAAAATCTTGTTCTAAAATGCCATCCAAGATAAATATTGGTCAAAGAAACGGTTGTGAAGGAAATGTTCCCTTTTATATGTGAACTCTTTGTGTAGGTTTCTAATATTGGCATCCATCACAATAGTATCTAAGTCCCTTTTCCCTTTTAGCATGCTACTAATTCGGGCCCCAAACCTGCAAATGAGCCCTTTATGGGGCTCCTTGTGAGTGCAGGCATGTACATGCAAAGTCAGTTTCAGGCTCAGGGCCTTACTGACCACCTTATTCAGGGCCTCATCTTACTAAACGTTGTGTTCTTCTAGCTTCCATTGCCCTAAGAAATTTTCAATTCCTTGAAGAATTGGACTTAAACTAAGGCTCCTATCCCCCAACTCCTTAAAATCAAAGGTAACACTTCACTTAAAACATATTACCAACTCTAAATCTCTTAGCTTCCCTGGCAGGGGAATGAGGGGAATATGTTGTGGTCATTATGGAGGAAAATATTGCAATTGATTTTAAAAACAAAGGCGAAAGAGGGTCTTGTGGCTCAAGCAGAAAGGAAGGAGTCAGGAGATTACTATTCTAGCCCCACCTGTTGACAGGCATCCCACGTTGTCTTTGCTAAATCACAAAAGAACATCCCTGAATGCCCTTACTCATGCTGGGTAGCGTGGTGTTCAATGATCACTCAGTGTTTAAAGTACTTCCAAGAGCTCTGCTTTATTCAGTATCCATTTCCAACTGGCAGTGCATAGCAAAAACAGCTGCACAGACTGTCTGGGAAGCTCAGTCCTGAAAGGCATGGTCCCCAGTACCACAGGCAGTATCTTACTGAGCAAATGACCCTACTGAAGCAAATGGGACAATTTGTGGAGTAAGGTGCTTGTTGTCAGCAAAGGTATCAGAATCAGGTCCTCCATCTCTGCCTTAACTCTTAAAGCTACATATAAAAAATATTTTATTTCATTAATATTTTACAGCACCTATCCCAAGCTCTAGACAATCTTACAGCATTAAAAGATACAAAGCAAAAAAGGAGATCACGATATTTTGTAATAGTCTTCCCTGATTCATATACAATATATTTACCCCAAAAATATAAAACCATAATGGCACACAAAGAGTCACCCTCTAACCACTGCCTCAGAAAAGCCAGAGAGAAAAGACAACTTTGCAGTATGCCCTAAACATTAACATATGCAGATTCTCTTACACCAAGGAGACAGGTGTAGAAAACTTCCAACTGTGAACCCCATTTTTCTACTCAGGGGCTCCAATCTATACTGCAACCTCCACTGGGGATTGGACTATACACCTAGTGGAAAGACATTGCCCTGGCTCACACTACAAAGTTAGGTTAATGCAAGTTACCTTGCATCGACTTATCTGTGCACATATATAAACTCAAATTTGTCTCTCACCAATGTAAGTGCCCTGTTACGGCAGTCCAGTACAAGTGTAGAACCTGCATGACCTACATCGACCTTAACAGTCCTCCACCTGCTGTTCCACAATCCCCAGTGACCGCTCTGGTCACAGTTGTGAACTTCCCTGCCCAAGGGTCATGGAGAGTGGAAGACATCCCTCCCTTTAAAACCACCACACATTTTTGAAATGCCTTTTCCTAATTTCCCATCTTGGTAAGCACACCCTGCACAACCATGGACAGTTGCTACCTCTTAATCACCTTTTCCAGCTCAATGAACTAGACATGCTCCTGCCAGAAGTAAATAGGAGATATTGGAGCTCCTGAACCTGTGGGGGAAAGAGATTGTGCAGGCGTAGCTACAAACCAGTCAGAGAAAGGTGGACACCTATGAAAAGATTGCACAGGGGATGCAGTCAAAGTGGTGTGACAGGGATCAGCAGCAGGGCTGTGTGAAAGTCAAGGAACTACTGTGGGCATATCACAAAGCCAGGGAGGTGAACAGTCAGTCAATCTGGTGCTGAGCCACAGAACTACCATTTTTACAATGAACTGCAAGCCACACTTGGTGGAGATTCCACCAGCACTCTGCAGACAACCACGGACAGCGAACTGAAAGTGAACCCCGTGTGAACAACAGCAAGGAGGAAGAGAGACATGAAACAGTGGGCTGGGGAGAGCTCCAGCTATGCCACAAACCAGGATCTGTATGAGACTCCACCACACTCTAGTCCGTCCCAACAGCCAAGCACAGATGAGCCCGATCCAAGGTAAGGAATCTTGGATAAGTTTGTGCTGGCATTCTCCCTTAAAATGTTTAAATGTGAAGATGGTGCACAGCCCAACCCCAGCTTGGCAGGACATAGGTGTCTACTCTTCATTGTTTTACTCGTTTGAGAAGGGGTAGAATTATCAGTTTTTCAACCCCATGTAGGATTAGGTGGGGAGACATGGAGCAATCTGTTTGTACATAGAAATATCCCTTGCATCCTTCTGAGGAATCTCAATGAAAGTTTCTGCAATCTTCTTCTGAAGATTTCTAGGGATGGCTGCCTTATTTCTCCCTTCCCAGAAGGGCATTTTCCTGTGCCATTCTCTGATGTGTTTGGCATGTGTGATAATCACACATTTACAACAAGCACCACACATATCCTAATAACCCCCAAAACTTCAGAGCTAGGCAGAGCACAGTTCACCAGCTCACATTACTGTGGCTGACAGTTAAAGTGGTCTTTCAAATCCTACCTCAGCTGCATAGCTTTGAGCTGAGTTCTTGCAGTGACTCTTGTATCTGGCTGCTCAAACTAATCAGACAGCTGCTTCACCTCTGCTCCAGCAGCAACTTTTCTCGTTTTGCATCACAGATTATGCAGGACATAACTCTCACTACTGGGATATTTTTGTCACTGAAATCTAATCTAGTGAGTAAACACTTTCAGATTCCCCTTCAATTGCTAAAAGCAGATTCAACTGCCTTTCTGCACCTGCTGAGCTGAAAGCTTAATCCTTTCTTGGGGCTGTCAACGTAGCCAGCATACGGCTTCATTAGCCTGGAGAGCAAGAGGTAGATTGGGTCCCCAAAGTCACTATTGGCATCCACCAGTCAGGACAATGCTTGCTTGCAGTTTCCTGAACCGTCCTGTATTCTTAAAGATGTGAGCTTCATGCACCTTTCCTCACAGATATCAGTGAAACATCTCCAGTGATCCACCTACTCTTGTGTAACTATAGAAAAGTAACCCTTCCAGTTGATAAATTCTGCTGCAAAGTGGGCTGAGACCAAAATGAGGATGTGTGTGCCATCTATCGCTCCACTAAAGTTCTGGGGTTCCCAAACTGCAAATCCATCCATGATGTCCTGCATGTTGCCGAGAGTCACAGTCCTCAGTAGCAGGATACAATGAATGGCCCTACACACTTGCATGACAACAGGATTTTCCAATTCCTAAATGATTTCTCACGAGCCTGCAGCAATCCAGCATTGCAAGCACCCACCGTGCATAATCACTCTCTTCTCACCTATCAGTTCAGAATTAGATACATTCATAGAGAATAGGTCCATCAATGGCTATTAACCAAGACCATAAGGGATGCAACCCCATGATCTGAGCTTCGTTAAGCCTCTGACTGCCAGATGCAGAGACTGGATGACCTGTTTCTTCCCTCTGAAGCATCTGGCACTGTTGGAAGACAGGATACTAAGCTAGTTGGACCACTGGTCTGACCCAGTATGGCCACTCTTCTGCTGATGTCCATACCTTGGAGGGCTCGTGTGAGCTCAGCATAAAAATCCAGGAACGTGGCCTTTCACATCCAAATGTTCTGCAGCCACTGCTTGTCATCCCAAACCTGCATTACAATAAGATCCAACTGTTCTGCACGTCTAGAAGTGGTTCTCCATCAGATGCTGCTGCTCCACGAATCCCACCAACTTCAAATTGCTTTTCACTATGTCCCCTAGCAATCTGTCCTCAAAGAAACTGTCATTTCCCTCATTGCAAAAAAACAGAGGATCATTCATCCTGTGTGTGCCCAACTACATACAGTTGATTTCAGTGGTGTTGCAGACATCCTCCCCAGCTCAATCTTGTAAAATATGTGTAATTGCCCATTAGCACCAACTATTATCCTTCTCTCCAAGGCTTCAAAACGGTAGAGGAGACAATATCTGACCTGGAAACCTTCTGTGACTGCCTTACAAAAAAACAAATTGCTGCAAACGCAGTGGATGAGCTCAATAACTACCGTAGGGCTATCAGAGGATGCTACATCTGGAAACCTGGAAATATCTGTTCAAGGTAATCAAAACCACAAATATGTGAAAGAGGACTGAACAACAAATGAACTAGTTTATTTGACAGTTTGAGCTGAAGCAATGCTCACTAGGATCAAGATTCTTTTAATCGCAATTTTCATTTTTCAAATGAAAAATGACTTTGCAATCAGCCCACCAAAACAAAAATGAAAACCAGTTTTAATTAAAATAAAAACATTGCTTCTTTTCTATTTTTTCTATCAAAAACATGAAAAGATTTCTGAAAAAAACTGAACAAAAATCCCATTTCTTTAAAAATATTGTGAAAACTAAAGTGTAATTTTTTGTCTAGCCCTACAGATGCTTGAGATCTCTGGCCTGTGCTCCCAGATGGAGGGCCTATGAAAAAAACCACAGGAAGACAGGCAGACAAGAATTTTCAATTTCTGCTTTCATGGCTACAAGTGAAAATGGGCAGTGGGGTGGGAGGAAGGAATAGAAGAGAACAAAAATGCTGCAGCAAAAGAGAAGACAGATGCTCCAGTGAAGTCCTATGGCCAGGTTTAATAACTAGACTCACATGCTGTACAATGAGTAGTTTAAAATGTTAGGCTATAAATTTCTCATCACAAAATTGTCAGTATTTTCTCAAATACTCTGGTAGAAAATTGATTTCACTCTGTGCAGTCATAAACTTGATTCCAAAAGATAAAATAATCTTCATAGTTCTGGTGATTTTCTATACTTGCATAGTGTGCAGTATATTGAAGAGACAGTACAGTTCTACAGAAGCTGGAAAGATCCCACATACCACCCTTTAGCACACTGGTGCATTCATTTGAATTGAATCATACTTCAACAGCATATGACAGCCACTCAAAAAAAATCCCCCAAAACAGTAGTGGTATTCATTTCACCTGCTATTCAAAATGCCCAGCACGTGTTAATATTAACTCAAGCTGAGAGAAAACATCTCTGCAGAGTAACCAAGGACTTGATTGCATGTCTGACCATCATTACAAAAAAGGGAATACAACACAACAGAATCATTTTTGTAGGAGTGGTGTATATTTTGTGGCTTCAGAAAACAGCCTCCTTTGTTCCCATCCCCAGTCCTGACTCAGGCAAAGCTCTCATTTCAGGTCTACTGATCACCTAAAATCTTGAGGAGGAGTAATATAAGCCATGCATACCCCATTCTTAACAGTTAGCACAACCAGATGAATAGTATTAAATATGCTATAACAAAGGCTATGCTGCATGAAATATTATTCATTATTTGTATTCAAGTGGCGCTGAGGAACCCCAGTTACAGGCCAAGACCTCACTGCACTAGGTGCAATATCAACATAGAACAAAAAGACAGTACCATGCTCCAAAAGAGCTTACAATCTAAGCACAAAAAAGACAGACAGTACAAAGAAATAAAGAGACAATGTTGGTCAGCATGACAAGCAGTGGTCTCAGCACACCAGCAGCCTAAATGTTGTCAAGTTTTTTGAAGGTGTCATAGAAAGGAGAGTTTTAAGGAGGATTTTGAAGGAGGATATTGTGTTAATTTTGCAGCTATTTACATGGAGCTCCTCTCAAATGACAGGCAGCATTGGAAAAAGCATAAAGGTGCTTGTTGGAAAAATTAACAATGAGCAATGATAGGCAGGGTAAGGATAGGCCTTGGAAGACCTTGACAGTGAAGAACAAATAGCTTATGTTGGATGCAATACAGAAGGGGGAGGCAGCAGAGGGATGCAAAAAGAGGAATGACATAGTCAAAGTGACAGGCTAGGAACATGATCTTTGTAGCATCATTCTGAAATTATATGAATAGCATGAGATTTCATTTGTCAAGGCCAGACTAGTTGTGAAGCTAATAGGGGAGTGGAGTGGGGAGGATGATCATCACCCCATCCTCAGCGGTCTTTAGATGTATGCAAATATATTATACAATTGACAAAAGGAGATGCATGACACAAATGTTCACATGGGTAGGGAGAATGAGCCTGCCTTGTGCTCACTGGGCAGTGATGGCTCCTGTTCCATAGGGTAGTGCACAGCTCCCAGATCCAGGTATTGCACCAGGGTGTACACAGTCACATGGCCCTGAACACCATATTGCAACACCACTCACTCAAATTTGACCCAGCGACCCCTCTATCCTGATGGGGGGCCAGCCAAGCCAAATCTGAATGGTTCAGCAGCCACATATGCCAGGTTGCAACATCCAGAGTGGGGACCCGGGCCCATCCTTGTGGGACAGGAGTCACTACTACTGGGTGAGTGCCGGTCAGGCTAGCTTTCCAGATCTCACACCCCACCTCTGGCTGGGGCCTCCCCTCCACACTGGGCCAGGATTAGGGTTGTGGTGCCAGGCAGAGAATGCAGCAGGCATGGTAACATGAAATTAGCAAGACAATAGGTATAATTGCAGGTGGCACCATCAATAATCCATCGCCTCCTCTTTTATTGCAAATCTTGGTTCCATCACAGAGCCAGAGAGAAGAATGTTACAGGAATCAAGATTTGAAATTATGACAGCCTGGACATGAAATTTAACTATGGGGATGGATAGAAAAGGTTGTGTTTTACAGATTTTATGCGGAACTGACAAGTTTTAGACATAGCCTAGATGTGAGGACCTAGAATGAGGTCCGAGTTGAAGATGACATCCAGATTATCAGTCCAAGTGACTGATAATGTCTCCAAGGAAGGAGACAGTGAAGAGGTCTTGGGGTGGGGGGAAAGGGGAAATATAAGTTCTGCTTAAATATAAGCTCTGTTTTAGTCATGTTGAGCTTGAGTTGATGACTGCACATCTATATCAGAGAGACAGGACAAAATTTTAGTTTGGACAGAAGGAAACATCAACAGAGAGATGACACTGAGGTTGTGTTTGCTGATAATATTACCTAGAAATGTAATATTACCTAGAAATGTGTAGAGGTGAAAAAGAACTAAGGACAGAGCCCTATAGAAGCTCCACAGAAAGCTGGAACAGGAATGAGGAGGATCCTCAGAAGGACACAGCAAAGGAGCAATTAAAGAGGCAGAAAGAAAACTAAGAGGAAAGAGTCACAAAAGCCAAAGAAGGGCAAGATTTCAAGGACAGCGCAGTTGATTGTGTCAAAGGCCGCATTCAGATGATGAGGAGGATAACTTTGTCTGAAGTTATTTTTATTGTGAATATTAAGTGCCAGTTAATTTGGAACTTCAATTTCTAATTACTTCTGTTCTCCTCAGAATTGTCAATAGAATAAAAGACATTTGTTTGTTTTTGTAAATCCCTGTGTGTGTGGACAAGCATATAAAAGGATATATGTGACTTCATAGGAAATGTCATTTTTATTAGCATCATAATTGTTTTTGGAGGTTTTACTACTAACGATTGGCCACTTTGTCTTTTACAGAGTGTATCACATTCAGCGTACCTTTTAAGAAATAGATATCTGGCTGCATAATTTCTAAATACTATTTTTCTAATTGTCTGAATATTTTGAAAAATACAATTAAGAGTACAGGCAAAAATAGAATGTAAAGAGAGCCTGATTTGCCATTGCTCTGCATCATGTGTAGTTATTTTCATGAGCACAAGGTGAGAATAAAAAACTATTATTCTGATTTGGGAGCACTTTATACCCATTTGGTTCTTGCATAAATAAATACATGAAATTCAGGGTAACGGAGACTAGGGCCTGAAGTCTATAACTTTGCAAACATATCTTATGAATGGTCACAGTAGTCAACATCCAATTAAAAATAAATTTTAAGGGGTGTGCAAAGTAATTTAAAATATATTTCAATATTTCTGTGTACGTTTTCTACCATCTTTCTAGAAATTGAACTATGTTCTCCCCAATGAAGTTCAATACTTAGCTGATTATAAATATATTTTACTCACATAATAGAACCTAGAGATGTTGCTGTATGAAGAATTGCCATAGATTTGCAAGCAGATGTTGCAGCACTGATAGAATTCAGACCTGCTCTGCTTTGATTTCCTGAGAGCTGTAGCATTAGCACCATAGTGATGTTACTACTGTATCACATTAATGCAGACATTCATATTTCAAAAACCAAGTCTTTAAAAATAAAAGGAGAAAAAAAACTTCTTGAGTTTATTTAAAAGGTATGTCTAATTGTTGTGCATTGTAAGCATATCCATGTCTACTTTTATTTAAATGCTGAGTACTGTTTTCAAGAAAGATTTTCATTTTTGTTAAATTGTTAACAAATTATTGATTATCTCATTAAGGTAGTTCTAGGAAAACAGAGCCACATACACTGTATTTACATGTAGCTACTGAGCAGACAGATGTCACTTTAACTTCTTACATTGTAATAACTTCAATACTGATTGTACTTAACAGCCTAAACATGAGACCAAATACCAGATTATTATTTGTTCTAGTTCATGATGAACTGGTATGTACCAGTGGCCTTAACTCAGTTGAGTAGTCCCATTCAAGTGGAAGCACTGGCATTCAGGGGTCAATCCTGCAAACATGTATGCACATGAACAATATTGGATTACAATGGGGCTTCTTACATTAATAAGTATTTGCAGGATTGTGACTCAAGAGCACAGAGGCTGATGGCTCAAGACGACACTGTTTAAAATGTCTGTTGTTCCTTGATATGGTTAAGAAACAAATAAAATTCAACCACAGCCATGACAACAAATATTTAATATCATGTTCAGTAACTGGAATTCTGCATCAACACAAGTTAGGTAATCCATTTAATACAACAGGTGGTTTCAGGGGCTATGCTAACTAATTGGTCCAAATCAATATTTAAGAATTATTGACATAAATTGGACATGCATTACCAGTAAAATATATCAGTAAAATATACCAGTAAAACCAACCTCCAAATATTAATTTCATATTCTATTACAGTACTTATTTGTTCCCCGTAGTGTCTGAAAACTGCACATTCTTTCATATATTTATCTCCACCAAAACCCTGTGAGGTCAGGAAGTACTATTATCCTCATTTTACAGAGAAACAGATGTCTACACTGCAAAAAAGTTTTGTTCTTAACTTGGATTAGCTAATCTGCATTGGCTATTTGGGTTAAAATAGCAGTGAAGACATGGCAACGAACTCAGGTTAGGAGCTCAAGTTCAACCCCATCCTCCCACACAGGCAAGGCACTATAGGCACTTACAGGGATCAGTTTCCCCCTTCTGCCTAGGGTTGCCAGGTGTCCAGTTTTCAACCGGAATGCCGGGTCAAAAAGGGACCCTGGCGGCTCCGGTCAGTACTGCTGACTGGGCTGTTAAAAGTCTGATCGGCAGCACAGCAAGTTCCCTGGCTGCCATGGCTCCACACAGCTCCCAGAAGCAGCGTCATGTCCCCATTCCAGCTCCTAGGCATAGAGGCAGCCAGGAGACTCCATGCACTGCCCCTGCCTCAAATGCCAGCTCCGCAGCTCCCATTGGCCAGGAACCACGATCAGTGGAAGCTGTGGGGGCGGCATCTGCGGACGGGGCAGCATGCAGAGCCTCCTGGCCACACCTCCGCATAGGAGCTGGAGAGGGAGACATGCCACTGCTTCCGGGACCTGCCTGAGCGCTAACCCCCTCCCATGCCGCAACCCCTTGCCCCAGCCCTGATCCCCATCCCACCCTCTTAACCCCTCGATCCCAGCCCAGAGCATCCTCCTGAACCCCAAACCCCTCATCCCCAGCCCACCCCAGACTCCATACCCCCAGCCAGGGCCCACACCCCCTGTCCCAGCCCTGAGCCCCCTTCTTCCCTCCAAACCCCTTGGTCCCAGCCCAGAGCACCATCTTACACTCCACATACCAAGACCCATCCCATTGTCCTAGCCAATGGATTAAAGAATATTCTTACGCAGAGTGCTCTCAATCACTCCTATTGAATCTGTTCCACTGTGCTTAAATTATTAAATAGTCAGTGATGCCAAAGAGAGAGCAAGAATAACTCAATATCCTGGTAGTAAGGACACACACCTGGAAAGTGAGAGAATGTCCATGCTGCAATGACCAACTGTGAAACGTGGAAGAGCTTCAACAGGAGAGATTAAAAGACCCCTCCCCACCACACACCAGATCATCAGCTGGCTCAATGGCTCAGACGTTCACCTGCAATATGGAACCCAAATTCAAATCCTCTCCCTGCTTCAGGCAGAGGAGGGGGATTGAATGCAGGTCTTTCACATTCCAGGCGAGTGCCCTAACTACTAAACTAAAGCTTATAAGGAAGGCACCCACTTCCTCCTCCTCCATTCAGTTCAACCCAAATCAGTTTTTTAAACAAATGTTTTGAATGGCCAGCAAACTAAAAATATCAATTATTTACTCTGTCCTACTCCCGAGTCCCAGGCTACCACCCTAATCACAGGATCATCCTTCCACTCAGCTAACTTATTGACAGTAATAAACAGTAGCATCTGGCTCTCATGTGAGCTGCGTTGTACAACAGGGCAATCTATATCTTTAGTCTCCTTCAGACATTTAGATGGATGGAATGTGTACCCAGTGTGTTACAACCACCCTAAAATGCGTTTGGCTCTGACTGGAAACATATTAGCATTAACTTAAATCTGCTGCTTTGTTTACTATATGAGATATCTGCTTATGTTTTATGACTAAATGTTATCAGTTAAAGAGACCCAAACATTGTACACAGCAATCTACATGTGACAAAAGCTATCCACTGTAGACAAAACCAAATGGGCATCAATTTACATTTACACTTCAAAAGCAGCATATTATAAATCATTTGTTTTCAAAACCATGAGAGAGTCATTATGCACAACATCAATGACCTTAAAAAATTTCAGAAAGCTTAGCAAACTGGGTCCAGACCTGCTGACAAGGAAATCGATGAACCTTTTTCTGGGCTCACGCTGGTGTGACTATTGATTTCAGTGGAGATACTCCTGAGATAACTGATAAAAGAAAGCAGAATCAGGGCCAATGGAAGCTTTGGGACTGATTTTCAACTGGAGCAGGAGCATTATCAATATGGCAATATATTTATTTGAATAAATCACTCTTGAGAGAGAGAGAGACATGAAGTAGTTAAAGCAAGAGGCTTTTATTTATTTATTTAGAGCTACAAGTCTGGTAGGCCTAGAACAGACTTTTAATTATACTTAGAGAACTCAAGCACTGTTGACAAGTGATAATTTATTGTACTATATTAATATAGCTTAATGCATAGATTGAAAAGACAGGTGAAGGATTGTACAGTCGGCATAATTACCTACAATTTGCTAGGGTAAACTGATTGCTGCAGACTAACAAAATAATCCAGTAATACTATAAGCAAGGCTTATTACAAAACCACGCCCCGTGAACTAGCTTAGTCAGCAACAATACAGATGAAAAACAAATAAAAATCACATTTTTTCTTATTTGAAATAAGAAAATATGTGAAATTGAAAGCAGACTCCCAAATCTTGTTGAGCAGCCTTGCCAAAGTCCAGATTTAACAATTATAGCAGATGGACATTAGGAGCGTGATCCAAAGCCAGCTGAAGTCAAAGGGAGTCTTTACATTCATCTTAATAGGCTTTTGATCAGGCCCTCTGTTACCATTAGTGAACAGACTAATACTAGGTTACCTTTTGAAATCACATTACATTTACTATAAGGCACTGCAATTCTGTTCACTCGCCTGAATGGTTAAGAAAATATGGGGATGAAGAGAAGTAAACATGACTGAACATAAGTGATTTAAAAAATGCAACATGAAGCCACCTGAACACAGCTTAACAAAAGAAATATAGTTTAGCAAAGAGCTTTTTAAAATGTTTTTCTACATAAATATGATACTGTATCAACCTGCTCTTTCAACATGTGCTAACAGTAAAAGTGGATCGTCCCACAAAAGCACTGTAAACATCTTCTAACCAAAGTAGTAACCAAGTATTAAGGCTTCCTCCATATCTCAGCTATAAAGATCAAACATATGCATCTGCCCTAGGAAAACAAAATTGGAAACAGCTAAAATATCTTTTTGCCCAGTCTCCCATAATAAAATTACTTGTAATAATTTGAGTTTAATATGTACATGGGTGTGGTTTTTTCTCTGAAACATTTTCCCCCACAGAATAAGCAACTAAAAACATCAGATTCCTTAGCACAACTGAGACTGCTTTAAGGGACATAAGTAATACTGCTGATTTTCTTTTTCCTGTGAAAAGCATGAAACCAGAGCCAAAGCAAGGTAACAACAATCTGGATTTATAAACAGCTGAAACACCCAAGGACCCTCAATACTCCTTACTCATACTTCACAGGAACAAAATTCAACAGTGTCCTACCTGTGATTCTCTAACTAACCATTTCTAACAAAAAACATGGTTAATTCAATAGCTCACTACTAAAAAAGGTCAGTTACTAACTGATCTTCATTATCTTGATAAGAAAGTGGAATCGGGGTGGAATCCCCTCATCTCACAATAGTCTATTGTTCTGCACTGCTTGAAAAAAATCGAATGGAGGGGAGCCGCTTTCTACCCCAAAACACAGTTATATGGAGAGGAAGAAAACTTCCTACTAACCTGTACAAAAGAATCCTTTGGGTTGGGGGCCTTTTAGAAATTATGCAGGATTTTATTAATAAATCTCCCAGTGTGTCTTTTCAAAAGCTTATTCTTATCCTTTTATAAACTGTCTGTCAGTAGAAAGGCAGTTGTAGCTTGGGGCAAAACTCACCTTCAAACCATTGCCTTCAAATAAAAATGGGAATTTACTTTCTGATGCCCCCAAGCAACAGGGGAAATCTTTTATTTTAGATCTCTTTTCCCAGAAGGCAAATTTCCTGTTCTCTTTGAAGAGCACTGGTTACAGTCCTCCTACCCTCGCATTTCAATAGTTTTCACACAATGTAACACAAACTCTGGGGCTTCTACTAACAACCCTACAACTGTTCTGAACAGAGCAAGGATCTGGGTAACACATACACATACATTTTTCTTTGTCAGTAACACATTTTAGAGACTATTATTCCCCAGGCCCCCACCCTCCCACCACTACCCCACAAGAAAACTACCATTCATTTTGCCATGACCACTAAGACACAAATCCAAATATCACTGTTTCTTGCAAGAGACAACGTTGTTTTTTTGCAAGGAAACCTTCAAAGAGAAGAGAATCACTAAGTCCACTCAAGACTAGTTTGGAAATCTGAAATAAATCAACAGCAGTCATAATTCTGCATCCAAGTACAACAGCAAGTGCAGAGCAAAGCAGCCATGAGCCTGTGGTACATGGATGTTACAAAGATCAGTTATAAGGATGAGGATCTGTCTGCATTAATTTCTGCAGTTTGCAAATCCACTGGTAACACACAGTACTTCCCTGCTGCAAGTCACGAAAAGAATTCATCTTCGGAGCTTCAACTCCCTACAGCTTCCCAGTCACAAAACGATACAATACAGCCACTCACAGCCAATACCAGGTTCTCATTCTCTGTGCTGTGACTCCTTCCTGCACAGGGGACTAGTCAGCGAGCCTCCAAGCTTTCCTGCAAAGTGATGTCTCCAGCTCGAACAGACTTTCCGATTACAGCCTTCTGACTATAATCCATGTGCTTGCTGCTGGCCAATGCCTGCAGCCCACACAGCACCACATGATCACTATGACAACATTAGAGCCTCCCAGTAGGGCTGCCAACCTCCAGGATGGCCCTGGAGTCTCCAGGAATTAAAGATTACTCTTTAAAGATTATATCATATGATGAAAACTCCAGGAATATGTTCAACCAAAATTGGCAACCCTACGTCCTGAATGCTCTAAGCCACCCGCCCACCAGAACTTGCTCTCAGTTGCATTTAGATTCTTGGGCATCCCAGCTGGTAGGTAACACAGGCTCTGACGAGTTTGTGCAGATTCTTCCAGAGATTGCTGCTCCCCCTTGGGAGGCTAATAAACAGCATGATTCTATGGTTCCTTTAATTACCAGAATTTACCATTCTGGTGGGAGATAGAAGCTCCCCTGGTCAGCAGGAACCAGTAGATGAACAGCAGTGGCAGAGAATGGGTGAAGCCCTTCACATAGCCCTGGATCTGGACCCAATCGATGGCAATCCCCAAATGAAACACTATCCCTTCTCCCAGCCAGATGAGCAAAGGGAGGCAGAAGTTCCTGAGGCTGAAGCCTCCCCAGGGAGCATAGTTATTTCACAGCCCCTGAAACTATCACGCATGTTACTCCCCTTCCCTCTGCCAGCCTTGACAGCCTTCTCTGTGTATAATGTAAGCTCCTTGGGACAGGGACCACCTCTTATGGTCAAGCACTTAGCACACTGGGGCCTGTGGATGCCAGCGTCATACAAATAATCACCACCACAATATGTACAGGAGCACCCAGAGCTTCTCCTTCTTGATTGACATGTACCATAGATGCAAGGTGATGATTTCAGGAATGTACATGTAGTTTCATATGCAAACAACCTCCATCACAAAATCACCACCATCATCATCCTTAAAGAAAAACAGAAACAAAATTACAGTGGGAATGTTTTTGCTGCAAAAAAGGAGCCTCTGGAAGAAAGCAGCTGCTTCAGAATCAGGAGGGAAACTGTTACTCTAAGTGGTCAGCTGAGAAGGGAAACTTTTAGTTTTGTTAAAATGATTGAGAACCCAATGCACTACTGCATGACTGCATTTTTACGGCAGTGAAAGTCCACTGAAATCAGTGGAGCTTCACTGGTGTAAAACTGGAGTAACAAAGTGGTGAATCAGATCCATTATTTATAACCTTGCTTCTGGTGGGCACTATGAGAGGAGAACTTTTTTTTTTAATGAGACTTCAATAAAGAGAGTGGTGGCTTGACAACATGGCTGGGGGGCAAGGGGAGGATAAAATGGAAAAATCCACAGCAACAGCAGTGAAAGGAAATAAATGGAAGGCTCAAAGCTGGCATAGCTGGTGAAATAAAATATGTGGGTAGATTATGCATTGCCTTGCCAGATCCCCCTTGGGCCTATTTGATTTCTTTCAGGTACAAGATGCAAAGTAGGGTTACCATTTGTCCGGATTCTCCCGGACATGTCCGGCTTTTTTAGATAAAAATAGCGTCTGGGGGGAATTTGTAAAAGTCTAAAAATGTCCGGGATTTTCCCACCCCCCGGTGCAGAGCGCGGCATTGGGCTCCGGCAGTCAAAGCCTCTCAACTCTCCCTCTCTCTCCCGCAGCTTCCGGCAGCTGTTGCTCCCCTCTCCTCCCTCCCTCCTGCATTCTCAGAGCTGCTGGGCTCTGCCGCTCACTCCCCTGCTGCCAAGCACATGGGACCGGACTGTGCAGTTGAACTGCAGAGTGTGGCAGTGTCAGGCTGAGCGCTGAGCCCCACACGCTGTTTTGAGCTGCACCGTAAGGGTGGGGCGGGGATTAGAGAAGGGGCAGGGAATTTCTGGAGAGGGCAGTCAGGGGACAGGGAGTGCGGGGGTTAGATGGATCGGAGGTTCTGGGGAGGCAGTCAGGGGGCAAGGAGCAGGGAGGCTTAGGTAGGGGGTGGGGTTCTGGGGTGCAGTTAGGGGCAGGGGTCTCAGGAGGGGGCAATCAGGGGACAAGGGGAGGAGTTGGAAATTCTGAGGGGGATGGGAAGTGGGAGGGAGGGGGGCGGGGCTAGGCCACACACCCCATCCTCTTTCTTGATTGGCAAAATATGGTAACCCTATGTAAAGTTGACTTGAGACTTAGTGAACAATATCATCAAGGATTTTTACACACACACACATGAGTAGTAAGCTCTAAGATTTGAATGGTGTCCCAGTGTTGTCTCAGAGTATGGGAATGCTTACTGGGGTCCATTTGTGATTGGACACTCTTGCCGTATGACAAGAGAGAATGTGTGCACTACACAGCACAGTCTGGCAAACAGTAAAAGAGATTCATTTGATGGCTGTGGCCATGGAAACTGTACACAAGAGTATCATAGTAAGCAAGGCACCTCAGGTAAATTGAAAGGTTTTTTTCCGTTGACTTTTTTGTCCTAAATTAAATGGGTAAAAACTAATGAAAAAACAGGAGGGTGTTTGGTACTTCATTCCTATAGATGGAGCAATATGTAAAAGACAAAAACAAACAAACCCACACACGTTAAAGAGGAAAGCTAGGTTCTGTTACTCTTAAAATCGTCCTTTTAAAAGGCCAATAGGCATTTTGCCATTGACTTCAGAGGACGCTGGTTAAGAATGTATATATATTCCAAATGATCTTATTGTCCCAAGCTTTAGCATGTGCATGGACAGGAGTTAGGATACCATTAATTCCAAGTAGAAAATACAAATTATGAATAATGTTGTATGAACAATAAAAATATGGACAAGGTGATGACTTGCCACTTTTTGAAATACTTTTACCAAATTCAGCCCTCTAAGGTATGCACTGGTTTACACAGTGAAATTCAAATACTGCAGATTGGATCTTGGCCAAACTACAAAATATTGTTGAAGTAGGTATTCTGAATTAAGTCTAGATAGCATTTCTGGGATCCCCTACAAAATCCTTGATACCACTAAAAAGTACCTTTTGAACTATTAATAAAATATATGTTAAAATATGTATTTATATATATATAATCTGTGGTTTTATATATTTTTTAAATATATATATGGACTGTGAAAATACATACTGCAATTTGCCTATATTATCACGAAACAAGCATAGTAGATACTTAAGAATAAACTAGTTTAAATCATCCTCTCACTTTTTTAGCGTAGGAAGTTCAGATGCCATCTGCAGCCTACAAGGAAGATTAATCTTATAAAAAGGCTTGAATGGAGTCCTTTCAATGTTGGTAACTCTTTGCCATGGAAATTTTGTAATACCTTGCTGCAAGTTCACATTCGTCCAATAAGCTTTAGTGAGAACTGAGTTTATGAGGGATTAGAGGACCAAGTTTAATAAAGGCAGATATTAATTTGAGTGTCTGGATGAATTATTTGGAGACCACATTCTGAGCCAGTTCTGTCTTGAGACCTTATTCAAAGTAAGTGTCTTTCCATTGATTTCAATAGGTGTTGATGCGAGGATTTTAAATCCATATGTGGTACACCTACTGCAATCAGTGGCTATTGGCTAAGGAATAATAACTTGAAAATAAAACAAAAGTCAGCAAAACACAAAAAGTATTCGCTATAGATGCCTTGGAAAACAGTCCTGTGTTGTGGTTTAGACTAGAGAGTATGTCTTCACTACGAAATTAGGTTGATTACCTTGCAGTCGATTTTTGTAAGCAGACTGTATAAAGTCGATTTTGTGCATCCCCACAAAACAGAGCAAGTCGGCAGCATTTGTCCACGCTACCATGGCAAGCGTCAACATAGCGAGTGGTGCACTGTGGGTAGCTATCTCCGTGCCCTAAGCCCCCTGCCTCGCAGTGCCCCTCCCACCATGAAAGCAACTGCAGACAATTATTTCGCGCCCTTTTTCCACGCTGATGCCATAGCAGTGCAAGCATGGAGCCTGCTCAGGTAACCGCTGCAGTAATGGCCATTGGGGACACCTCGCGCATTGTTGTGGAGTTTATGCTGCATCACATGCACAAGAAGGCGATCAGGAGACGACTGCGCTATCAGGAGAGTGACGACAGTGATGAGGACATGGACACTGATGTTTTTGAAAGTACGGGGTCCGACAATCTGGACATTTTGGTGGCAATGGGGCAGGCTCATGCTATGGAACGCTGATTCTGGGCCGGGGAAACAAGCACTGACTGGTGGGATCACTTAGTGCTGAGGGTCTGGGATGACTCGCAGTGGCTCAGAAACTTTCGCATGCGTAAGGGCACGTTCATGGAACTTTGTGACTTGCTTTCGCCTGCTCTCCAGCGCAAGAATACCAAAATGAGAGCAGCCCTCACAGTTCAGAAGCGAGTGGCAGTAGCCCTCTGGAAGCTTGCAATGCCAGACAGCTACCGGTCAGTTGGGAACCAATTTGGAGTGTATAAATCTACAGTGGGGGCTGTTGTGATGCAAGTATCCAGGACAATCATTGATCTGCTGCTATCCTGGGTTGTGTCCCTGGGAAATGTGCAGGCTACAGTAGATGGCTTTGCTGTGATGGGATTCCCTAACTGTGGTGGAGCTATAGATGAGACTCATATCCCTATCTTGACACCAGACAATGAGGGCGGACAGTACAGAAATCGCAAGGGGTGCTTTTCAATGGTCATGCAAGCACTGGTTGACCACAAGGGACGTTTCACCAACATCTACGTGGGATGGCCGGGAAGGGTTCATGACGCTCGTGTATTTAAGAACTTTAGGATTGCTAGACAGCTAGAGCAAGGGACTTTCTTCCCAGACCAGAAAATTACTGTGGGGGCTGTTGAAATGCCGATTGTTATCCTTGGGGACCCAGCCTACCCCTTAATGCCCTGGCTTACGAAGCCATACACAGGCACCCTGGACAGGAGTCAGGAGCAGTTCAACTATAGGCTAAGCAAGTACAGAATGGTGGTAGAGTGCGCATTTGGCCATTTAAAGGCACGCTGGTGCACGTTAATGACTCGCTCAGACCTCTGCGAAAGAAATATGCCCATTGTTATTGCTGCTTACTGTGTGCTCCACAGTCTCTGTGAGAGAAAGGGGGAGACGTTTATGGCAGGATGGGAGGCAGAGGCAAATCTCCTGTCTTCTACTTACTAGCAGCCAGACACCAGGGCAAGTAGAAGAGCGCACCAGGAGGCGCTGCACCTCAGAGAAGCCTTGAGAACCAGTTTTGTGACTGCCCAAAGTGCTGTTGAAAACTCGCTCCCTTGCTCTGCTCAGCGTTAAGCCTGCCACCCTCCCCTCCTCTCCCCCGCCAACGTGTGCAGAGGAAATAAATTCAGTTTTTTAAAAATCATGCATTCTTTATTGATTTGTCACAAACACAGGGAATGACTAGCAAGGTAGCCCGGAAGGGGTGGGTGAGGAGAGAAACCACCAGTCGGGGTGGTGGATGAAGGGAGGGGGGACAAAGACACAACACATTTTAAAACTTTCTTGATAAAGTCAGCCTTCTGCTGCTTGTGCTGCCTTGTGGGGTGGAGTGGGTCGGTCCCCGGAGCCTCCCCCCTCCACGTTCTCACCCCAAGTCTGGGTGAGGAGGCTATGGAACTTGGGGAGGAGGGGAGGTGGTTACACAGGGGCTGCAGCGACGATCTTTGGTCCCGCTGAAGCTCCACCAGACACCGGAGCATGTCACTTTGATCCTCCATTATCCACAGCATTGCATCCATCCTCTTTTCATCGTGCTCCTGCCATCTCTCCTCCTGTTCTGCTACTGCTGTCCTGGACTCTAAAAGGCTTTGCCTCCATGTATTCTGGGACTCTATAAATGTTTCTCTCCATGCACTCTGCCGGGCTCCTTCAGTGCAGGAGGAATTCATAAGTTCAGAGAACATTTCATCGCATGTGCGTTTTTTTCTCTTTCTTAACTGCGCTAGCCTCTGCGATGGGCATGAAAGGGGGAGGACTGGGAGGACCGAGACATTTGCAGCAGCTACAGGAGGCAAAAAAGGGAGATAAGGTTATAAGAAAGATACATTTTCAGCACAATGGATATAGTCTTTCATGGTGAAACAAAGTAGTCACATAGCACATATGCTTTCTGTACAAGGTCGCATTTTGCACCTTAAATTGAGTGCCTGTGGCTTTCGTGTAAAGACATCAGACATGCAGGGCTGGGAAACAGAAATCACCATGCAGCCAGCCGTGCCAAGCCATATTCTTTCGGTTTGATCCACATTCTTTACAGCAGCGCTCTCCTTCCCCATACTAACCACCACCGCCCACCACATGGCTTCCCCCCTTCCACTACCGCGTGGCTGCAATCATGGAGGATCCCTGCTATTGAACCGCGAGCTGACCAGTGTGATTTCCTCCCCCCACCCAAACACACACATGCCACTTGGGATAATGTGGGCAGGATTTCTTTACAGCCACATATATGAGCAGCCCAGTGGGAACGTCCTCAAATGAGTGTCCCCTTACTTACAGTCCCGTATTTCAAACGGGCTACCATGAACGATATCACTCTGCTGAGGATTACACAGAGAGATAAAGAATGGATGTTGCTGGAAGGCCAGCAAACCCTGGGACGATATGCTGCCATGCGTTGTCATGCTATGATTCTAGACTACTTGCTACTAGCCTGGCATCAGAAAGTGTCCTACCATGGAGGACAAAATAAGGCTGCTCTCACCAGAAACCTCCTGCAAAGGCTTTTACAGTATCTGCAGGAGAGCTTCATGGAAATGACCCTGGAGGATTTGCGCTCCATCCCCAAAAACATTAACAGACTTTTCCAGTAGCTGTACTAGCCATGCATGCATTCCAAGTCCTCAGGGCAAGTTAATCATTAATAAACGCTTCCTTTTAAATCATGCCTTATCTTATCCCTAAAGGGACACTCACCAGAGGTGCCTTCACCGACTTCTTCTGGGGTACTGCCTTGGGAGGGTTGGGAGGGTATTGGCTCCAGGGTGATAAACAGTTCCTGGCTGTCTGGGAACAGGGTCTCTCCACTTGCCTGCTGCTGCATGGTATCATCTTTCTCATCAGCTTCATTGTCATCCGAATCCTCATGCCTGCTTATGACTACCCCATCGGAGGAATCCACGGACAACGGTGGGGTGGTGGTTCAGTGCCCCCCCCCCCCAGTATTTGATTCAGTTCATTGTAGAATCGGCGTGTCCGCAGAGCATCCATTTGCCTCTTTGGTTTTGTGGAACGCTTGCCTCAGCTCCTTAATTTTCACGTGGCACTGATTTGCATCCCTGTTGTGGCTCCTATCTAGCATAGCCTTGGAGACTCTGCCAAACATGTTGGCATTCCGTTTGTTGGAATGGAGTTCTGCCATCACAGATTCCTCCCCCAGATAGTGATCAGATCCAACACCTCCTGTGTGGACCATGCTGGAGCTCTTTTGCGATTGTTGGTCTCCTGTGCTGATGAGCTCTGCAAGCTGGCTTGTGCTGATGAGCTCTGCATGGTGAGTGACCTGTGCAGGTGAGCTCTCCATGCTGGCCAAACAGGAAATGAAATTCAAAACTTCCTGGGGCTTTTCCTGTCTACCTGGCCAGTGCATGCGAGTTGAGAGTGCTGTCCAGAGCAGTCACAAGGGAGCATTGTGGGACAGCTCCTGGAGGCCAGTAACGTCGGCATGCGTCCTCACTAACCCACAGTCAACCTGGAGACGTCAATTTTAGCGCTACTCCCCTCGTCGAGGAGGAGTATGGAAATCGATTTTGAGGGCCCTTTAAGTCGACGGAACAGGCGTCCATGTGAGGACGGGTACAAGGTTATGTCGACTTAATGCTGCTATAGTCAACCTTAAGTCATAGTGTAGACCAGCCCAAAGAAAATGCCAATAGCACTTCTACATAATAATAGACACATCAGTGCACCATGGGCATTAGAGTAGTAATATTGTCATCGTTATAGTTTTCTTCACTATAAAAGCATCTAAGAGTGAAATGAACTTGATGTTTTCTTTAAGTGAAAATTTACAAAAAAGACTAGAAAAGCATTTCTACATAAAGGACCCAATCCTGTAGTCCTTGCATGTTGCATACTAGGTCCTTAGCTGTGTGACAAAGCTCCAAGTTTGTACTTGTGGGTCCTGCGCTTCCTGGCAGATTTAGGGGCCTCAGAAACTCATCTAGGCCCCAGAGTGACCTCCCTTTCTCAGTATAATTGGCAAGAGTCACCACCTCGTGAGTTACCTTCATCACAGGCCAGTATGGAAGATGGAAAAAGCGGGAAGCCTGGGCCCGCCCTCTACTCCGGGCTCCAGCCCAGGGACCCTAATAATATCAGCTAAGATGGTTGACCTTTTATCCACAAAACACAATACAATTCCCTGGGCTACTTCCCCACAGCAGTCACTGCTTCTTCAAACTCCACTTCACCCTTACCTCAGGGCCTCCTTCCTTCTGGATGATATGTTGTCCACCACTCAGTCTCACCAACAGCACAACTTCCTCTCACAGCTCCTGACACCCACAGCCACCTGACTAACTGGGAGATTTTTATCTGGTTTCAGCCAGTCCCTGATTGGCTTCAGGTGTCCCAATCAGGCTAGCTGTTTCTACTCCTTTCTAGAAGGTTCTTAATTGGCCCCAGGCGTCTTGATTGGCCGGGAATAGCCTTTGTTTGGCTATCCAGGGAACAGGGACCTGCACATCCTGAGACTAATATACCTGCCTTCCAGCACTCTCTTATATCCTTCTGGTCTGACTCCGTCACAGCTGTTATAACCATACTGGATTTGGAGGTTTTAGTGGGGAAGTATTGGGAAACTGACAGAAGATGGGATATAGTAACGTATTATTAAAAGGAAAAGGACAATTATTAGTATGCAGAAATATATCAAAGGATACAAGGAGATTATAGTGTGACACTGCACATCAGCTCATGCTTTCAGTCGCCAGTCAAGAGGTGTTTGGATCTAGGGGGTTTTCATTCTGACACAGCTCTAATGATCATGCTAAATATGAATCCAAATAAATAAAAACCAACAAAAATAAATACACGTATGGCTGCTGGAGTTTGTGCATAGTTGTTGTACAGACCTTTTCTTGAATGAAAGCTTGAGGTTCTGTGGGAGAGAAAGATAAGTGAACATGGTTTGCACACAACTTAACAACATGACTGATCTTTCCCATCATGAATTTAAAATCAGTTAGTTTGACTTCAGAATATTTTATAGACTCCAGTACTGTTTATCCAGCTTGGGAAAGCATAAGTATTTGGGAGCTTTGCTATGCAAAACATATACAAGCAGGACAGGTGAGGAAACCTAGAAAATGTCCTTAATGGAACCTCTTTTTTGTTTCTCCCCATTCCTGCTCCCATTTTTTCTGATGCATCTAAAAATCACTTTTTTCATTCATTGTGAATGAAATCAATAATGCTTTTAGCTATATAGAGTAAAAACAAAGTTGATCCTAATCCAACTTCCTTGCACAGCCAAAGTTCCCACTGAGTTCAGTGAGTGCCAAAGGAATGCTGGATTGTGCTCTAAATGGCAATATTATAATCCAATATACCACAGTGGAGTTAGGTGTAGATGGTGATATTGTAACAGTTTGCAAGGAATCTGCAGATCATCAAAGTGTATTTTATGTGAGAGCGTTGGGCAAGCTGCTATCTTCTCTTTTTTTGCTTACAAAGAGAAAGCAAGCCATTATGCTTATCTTATTATTAGAGTTGTTCCTCCAGACTTGGTCCAGTGATAGTTGCAGACTCATCATTAGATTAATCCAGTTTGACTCTGAGTGTGTAGTTTCCCTGAAATTAGTGGAGCTACACAACTATGAAAATAGAGTAATGCAGCAGAGAGTTGGGTCCTATGTATTTTCAAAAATGATACAGTAAGAATCAAGTCAGCATCAGAGATGAAAAACAGATTATTATCCAAACATAACTGGTTTCAAAGGGGATATTTGTATTTGCTGAACTTAGAAAAGTGTTTCATTGTTAATTCTGTTTAAAGATTTCTTAGTGAGTGAAAAATGCAAAAAAGGGGGGGAATCAATATTAAGAATCGACAGAAGAGACACATAAGAACATAAAAATGGCCATACAGGGTCAGACCAAAGGCCCATCCAGCCCAGTATCCTGTCTACCGACAGTGGCCAATGCCAGGTGCCCCGGAGTGAGTCAACCTAACAGGTAATGATCCAGTAATCTCTATCCCGCCATCCATCACCCCCCTCTGACAAACAGAGGCTAGGGACACCATTCCTTACCCAGCCTGGCTAATAGCCATTAATGGACTTAACCTGCATGAATTTATCCAGTTCTTTTTTAAACCCTATTATAGTCCTAGCCTTCACAACCTCCTCAGGCAAGGAGTTCCACAGGCTGACTAAGTGCTGTGTGAAGAAGAACTTCCTTTTATTTGTTTTAAACCTACTGCCCATTATTTTCATTTGGTGACCCCTAGTCTCTAGTCTCCTCCAATCTGCTTTTCAGACAAGAATACTACTATGGGGATTTTGCCATAAAACTAGAAGTTTGTTTTTATAATCAGCAAATAAAACATCAGGCCAGAATGCCTTTTCCCACAATAACAGCTGCTAAGGGAGCTCAAGGAGAGGAGAACTCTACCAGAGTCCCTCATGGAGTGACTCCCACTTTGTTACATAAGAGAAGGTTTGTCCCTGCTCTGCAGAATGAGCCACGGCAGGATGCCAAACATTAATTTGGTCCTGTGCCTCCATAATGGCTCTGTGCCCTTGATGGCCCTCATGCCTCTGTCCCTTAGAGTCAAGGATATTCCAGCGGAAGATTTTCCAAGAATCAAGATGGTAGCCAGGAGCCTTCTAAGGAATCCAATGATCCAGTGAGGAAGTCCAAACATAGCAAGTAGCTTTAATCAATCTCAGAAAAGCAGCGGAACCAATAACATTCCAATTACAATGTACACAGCTCCAAACAGGATAGACTGATTCAGTATATGGTTTCTTTGCCTTACTGAATCAAGCAAAAGTTAAAGAGATTGACTGATTTTTGGTCAAAATTTTTTATTCTATTTTAAGTATTGATAAGATGTCCTAATGCAATTTGGAAGTGGGAGCTATCATGTTCTGTTATCCTAGAAAATGACAGAAAACAGAAAAAGGAGAATGAAATTTTATACCAGTTCATTACAATCGTGCTGTTTCCCAGAACTCCAGTTACAAAAAGTTCATTAATATCACTTAGGATTACACTGAATCTTCACTCCTACACACATCTCTCTTTGGAGGGAAATTCTGGATTTTAAGAACTCTGTATTTTCTGAAGGTTTCTAGTGCCACTTCCCATAAAGATCTTCATAAAAACTAGAATTTTACTGAATATCTTTTCCTCTTGGACTGGTGGAGATTGGGAGGAGAGGAAGAGTTTTCCGGGTCAGGACTCAGCAGATGCTGAAGCCATGCAGTAAAGATGGAGGGAAAGGGTATAGCATCTACAGCTTGTGTTTGTTTTCCATTTTTTCCTATAGTTTTTAAAGCACTCTGCTCAGCTTATTAAGGGCTAAACTGTATTTTGTAATATGAGCTTCCTATTAGTGTACCAATAATAATAAAAAAAAACAACAAATATTGCTATCCAGAACATTGTGTGTTCTGGATCCTTTAATGAGATTGTCCTTGATGGGAGTTATGAAGACATTTATTTCCTGTCAGCCTGACTCACACTAATGGACTATCAAACTGCAGTTTTTTCCACTCGCTCTTAATGGCTTGTTGCAATGGAGATGGGTGCTTAGTGCACAGCAATGCCATCTTCTGGCATGGTTCCTGTGAGAAAGGGAACATGCTGAATGCAATTAAAAGAAAGCTCTTTTTCTGTGAAAACAGAAACTTGAGCTACACAATAAATCTCAGATTTTTCCCTTTCCACTACACATACTGCTGGACTGTGATTGTTCAAGGGACTGAACTAAAACAGAAAGAGAGCACACACAGTGAACTGGAACAGCAAACTCACTCACGCGGCTCTTATTGATGTATTTAGTGGGTCTCTAAGTGTGGAGATTGAAGATGATTCATACATAAGCACTCACAAATAAATCAGTGGGGTGAAATTCTTGCTGACATGGATGCCTTCCACACCGTTTACAGTTCACATTGCGGGCAGGGCAGGAGCACAGGGCGGAGGACAAGCAGCTGAGCGGAACTATCACTGCACACATCTGTGTACTGTGGAAGTGGTCTCTGCATCAGCAAACATGCTTGACATGTCTAGTTTTAAAATGTAATACACACTTATTTAAGATGAAGAATTTGTGTTCCCAGAAAAAAAAAGAGAAAAAGTAATGTGGGAAAACATATCACATAATTTAAATAAAGCACTAGAAGCTTGCAGTTAATTCCAACAATTCTGCCGCATATCCCCATACACCCTGCTCATCTGGAGGTAGCAAACTTATTAAGGGGTGCTATGGATCTGAACGCTGCACTGAACAGGGGCTCCAGATTTGACAGTGATGCCCTGCGCAGCTTGCAGGGCCCACCATGCACTACACTTTAGAGTGCTCAAGTGTACAGCCCAGTAAGAATGAACATGGAACTGGTCAGTTCTTAAAGTGCAGTTCTACATTGAAAAGTAACTCCAGAAAACATGGTGTCATGGGATTCCATGTTTATTTTATTTCAGTGATTTCAAGGATTTCAGTCCTTGACAATCTGATGTTTTATAAAGGTGCTAACCCTGCAAACTCAGCCTGAGTTCAGAGTGTCTTAATAATAATGATTCCACAGGCCAAATAGGGCTATGGATACACTAGAGTGCTTACAGTGCTGCTGCTGCAAATTTTGTAGTGTAACCGCTCAAAGCTGATGGGAGAAAGCTCTCCCGTCGACTTAATTAATCCATCTCTAACGAGTGATGGCAGCTATGACACAGCGCTTAGGTCAGTGCAACTTATGTCACTCAGGGGAGTGACTAATTCATCTCTGAATTGCATAAGTTATATTGACATAAGTGGTAGTCTAGAGATAGGTAGTTAAACCTAAACTTAGTGGGGAAGGAGACATGATAATGGATGATATCAAGAAGGCTGAGGTGCTTAATGTAAATTTTACTTCAGACTTCGCTAAAAAGGTTAATGGTGACCAGATACTCAAAACAGAACAAAGGGGAAGAACCCAATATAAAATAGGGAAAGAACGGTTTAAAGAATATTTAAATAAGTTAGATATATTCAAGTTGGCAGGGCCTGACGAAATGCATCCTAGGATTCTTAAGGAATCAACTGAAGCAATTATCTTTGAGAATTCATGGAACGTGCAGTATTTGGTAACTTACAAGCTGTAAATTGTTTACCTTTCTGAAATTTTTATTTGTTCTTTATGAAAATTAACAAAACATTAATCACAAAAAACACTTAGCTTTTATAGGGTGCTAGTCAGCTTTAGATTGTAAAGCACTTCACAAAGACGCTCTAATACCACAACAAAATTTTTATGGTCCTTCAGTGCCATCGGGAAAAACCAAAGGAACCATATGTTTGACAGGGAAGTCAGCTAATCTGACTCTCAACACACCAAGTGAGAATATATGTTCTGTGTCACTTCCACACAGTTACTCTTCAGAGCAAAGCTGCATTTTAAGACCCTAAATCAGAATCTAGGATTTTTTTTAAAAAAAAGTCACAAGAACAACCAGGTTAAATAATAATGTTTTGCTTCCATTTTATTTTCCAGCATACCCTTCCCCATCCCCATTCTTTTTTCCAATTTGTCTTCTGCTTTTCTCTTCTCTCCCTATCCATGTTTCTTATTTTATACAAAAAATTTCCTAGGCTTTCGTGAGCACTCTGTAGAAAATATCCAGGAAACCTCCCTCTCCTCTTGCTTCTGGGCTTGGATACTAGATATGTCCAAATTGCAATTCTCATTACCCATCCTTGCCTCCACTTCCCACCTCCACCCCAGTTCTTGTAGACAGCAGCAATCAGTTTTGTACTGTCCATACTGCTGGTTGGCTGTACAGGTACAGGCTTGTAACAGAGAGAGAGCTATTCAGTGTCTCCAGCTCTTGTGATTTTATCATGAACATCATGAGTGCTTGTCTCAAAGCCTGAGCTGCTGGAATCATATTACATGAGAATCTCAGTTTTCATTAAAAAAGTAAGTTTCTCCTCATGGCTGCGGAGAAAAGCATGAAAACAAGAACCTACAGAAGTCAGAAAAGAAGATATAATTACAATAAAAATATTTTCAAAATGTAATGATTTTTGAATCCACGGAGTTAGCAATATTGTCCATGGTAGTGCTGGAAGTCCTAGGTCCCACCAAGGCCAACAATTACACCTATCCATCTGAAATTGTGTGTAATGCTGAGCAATGACAGTCAGATGTCTGATGCTTGTGCAATATGCAGGGCCAAGATTGAGTACGGAGAGAAAGAGGAGATGTACTAGTTACGTCATAATGCACAAGTCAGGCCTAGTGAAAACATTCCAAAACCATCTCCCTACCCTTCCTAACCAGTAATGCTCTTTTGCAAATGGTTGGTGCTTCCCTCCCATAGAACTGTGGCATGCTGGCCCCTTCCGAATCCCAAATTTTCCTGTTTGGGCTCCAGTGATGTGTGTTCATAGAGGTGAAGATGTTTAAATTCATTTAATTTACATACACCGCTCAGATCAAAAAAGTTCAATTGCCACAGAGTCAGTTATGTCCCATGAGGCAGAAACTCACTTGCCATTTTAAGCACTTAAAGGGTTGTCAGAAACAGGAAGAAGTTAAAAAAACAAACCAGTTTCCCCTCAAACAAATCATTTAAAATAGAATTGCTTCCGTAATTTGAACAACAACATGTTTCGTGTCTGGAGGCACCCTCTGTGTTCTTATCTAACCGAAATCCATCGCTTAGTTGTCTGCTGCATGAACATTGAGGTAAAGCCATTTATATTTGAATAAAAAAATTGGAGGGTAAGGGTGAACAAACAGCCTATTTAAATGAAAGTAATGAAAAAACAAAAAGTGCAGGTACAAAACTACAATATCAATCCTACAGCCCTCAGTGCAGTTGGACACCCATAAGGGCTGCAGAATAGGGCTCATAATATGGAACCTTACCCACCATTTCAGTGGGAGTTCTTTATTTATTGCTGAAAGGTTCATAGTAGCTAGTATATAGTAATGCATCTCATTCCATTTTATTAACGCCAGCTGAACTAAAATGTTAGGATATGATTATGGCAATTGGGTGCATTATCTGGGGTACAGCTGGGTATACAATTAACTAACAATTTTTTCAATGAATTACACCTCATTTTCTGTTCACAAATTGTCTGCCAGTGATCACAATTACTCAAGGGCAGCAGGTTTGTATATTTTTTGGTGGTGCCCAGAATGGGTCTAAGTCCTTCCTGCACACATACAGACACCCCAGCGTCTGAATTTGCTGTAGTTCAGGCACTATGGGCCCATACAACTCGCCGCCCCTGCAGTTACTATCTGATCATTAGTTCCTCAAATAACTCTAGGTCTGTAGTCTTATGAATAGTTTGTTATCAGTATTATGGACTGGAAATCTAAGGTTTGGGGGAGGGGTTATTAGACCCCACTGGTC
>ML677330.1:337108-366486 GCA_007922305.1 Dermatemys mawii
AACATTAGCTTTAATAAAATTGTTTTAAGAGGAAGATTTTCAAAAGCTCCTAAGGAAAGTAGGAGCACACGCTCTACTGACATTCCAATGGGATTTATACATCTGTGTCTCTTAGGTGCTTTTGAAAAAATCCCTCTCAAATCCTGGCTCCTTCACTAGTGAGCTAATCTTAATCTGAACACCTATCTCCCAGGCTCAAAGCCTTACACAGCAACACACTGCCCCCATATTCCTGGGAACTGTGGATTTCCAAAAGCAAACCCAACAACCAATAAGTATTTCAAATACAGAAAACATTCACACCATTGTCAAGTACATCAGATTGTACTGAACAGCTTCCCCTTTAAATCATTTTTTCTTTGCTCTTGGTGGTTCTGTACTTTAAACTCAGGACTTGTCAGGACTCACCATTTACCTATTCACAAAATCTTCCACCTCTTCCCTCAAAACAACAGAAAGGAACCATAAGGATATGAATCATACCAGAACCATTAATCATCATTATCCCATTCCTCCTAATTTAGGTCATCTGTGGTTTTTCAAACCAGTATCTTCAGTGCAAAAGAACATGAACCTCTATTGCTTGAGCTAAATTAGGTATAACTCCCTTAGCTGTGATCTGTAAGTAGACCGATATCTTCATATACACCAGTCATTATGGGCAAATCAAGACCCACATTTTGCTAGTGGGGATTACAATTACTATGTCCGGTCTGTCTCTCCTGTCCTCAACAAAACTGATTTTATTTTTTCACCAGCTAATTAGTGTGCAAGTTTATATAGCCCAGTTTTAATAATTTACAAATTGGTTGTGACTCTGTTAATACATTCAACAGGTGCCAACAAGGCTTTCCACTTAATCTGAAGTTGGGGTGTGATATTGATTGTTTCTACAGATTTTGTTTGAAATAGGCCCACATGTTTAGAATTAAATAAGTCCTCACTTACTGTTTGCTAGAACGGTCTCTCAACACTATAATTACACCACCACTGGTTTATTATTTTATTGTGGAAACAATGAAAATAGCTAGCAAAAGGGCTGTCTGGAGTTGTCAAGGGCCTAAAAGAAAGGCACTTAATGAAAAGTTAATCCTCACTACCTGACAGCAAAGGGCTAGCTACAGAGTTCCCGAATGCCATTCTGATCTGAAATCATTTGGCATGGGGGAGATTTACAAAAAACTCTTAAGGATTTTTTTTCAACCTCACTTTGATCCTTCCCTATTGGCCAGTACGCATTGAAGAATACTCTTTCCTAAAATAAGGATTATGGAGCCACACAAGGCTACCACTAGCAATCATTAACAGGAGCAGAGTGGTGATATAAATTATGTTCAATATTTAAATATGCATTGTCCAAGGAAGGAATCAATATGGTTCTAGAGAGTAATTTAGGAAATCATACATCATAATAGGCAAAATTTAGTGTCAATGATAAAATACACTGAAAGCCTCAATTAATCATCCTAAAAGCTATAACTGAAGGGAGGATAACGGTGAAGTTTTTAGATTTGTGAATCTCAAAAAGTTTCAGAGGTTTGATTCAGATAACCATACAAAATTTCAAACGTATTCAAAGAGTATCTGCGCTCCTCTGGGATGACGAGGCAAAGAAAATTTCTAGAACTCTGTGTTTTTCCCAAGATAAAAAAATCCCACAAAAATTGCCTTTCTGAGCAATTTAATACATAAAATTTTGTCCTCATCTGAAACCTTGAAGTGCAGAGTTACTTGATAATGGACAGGTGAGTAGAAAAGTTAACTAAATTCAAAGATTAGTTCACACATTGGGAACAGACTCATTTCCTTTCTGCAGTATAAGGCTCATTTGTGAAGTCATTGCCCAGGCGAAATGCCCAGGGCCAGATTGTGATATCCTTGTTGTGCTGAAGAGGACTACTTGAGAAGTACTAAGTGTGAGGAAAGGCATTACAAGCTGGCCCCTAGTGAAGAAGATAGTTTGGCCTGAGGATGGACTTCAGAAATGGATCTATATTTAGAGCTGATTGAAATTTTACTTAATTTTTTTTCCTGCAATAGAAAATGCCTTTTTGATCAAAATGAAAATGTCTATCAAAAATTTCAGTAGAAAAGTTTCATTTTTAGGTGAAAAATTTTTGAAATGAAAAGTTTTAAATTTTGAGGTTTTTTTCAGTAATCAATTTTATTTTATTTCAGTGGGGGGAAATACTTCTTTCACATTTTTATTCTCTCCACCCACATTTGCTTGCTTTTCCAGAGGGAAAAAAGTGAAATAGTAGTAGAAAGTGTTTATTTTTCCATTTCAACAAAACTTTTAATTAATCCCTGCCAAAATCATGCAAAATTTAAACCAAATAATAAATGTTCATTTATCTCAAATAAAAATGTTTAATAAATTATACTAATTTTTCCCCATCAGCTCATCTATATTCTTTAAGTGACAAAGAGTCCTGTGGCACCTTAAAGACTAACTAAAGTACTGAAGCATAAGCTTTCGTGGGCTAATGCCCACTTCGTCAGATGCAGGCACTGCATATTCTTTACCATTTTGCTCCTGAATCCACTCTAACAAAGCTACCAAAAAATCTTATCACTTTTATTTTTAACTTAATAAATAACACATTGTAGAGAAATTCCTTTTTCTTTCATTTCAAATATATTGACTGGGGAATATAAAAATAAAACTAAATAGTATGTTTTAACAAGGTGAAAGCCATTCTCAATATCATGCTGATTTTCTTTGCTCACAATCTGAAATATTTCCAAGTCAGAATCTTTGATTTGTTAAGATAGAAATCAAATATGCATTAGGAACAAAAGATCCTTCTCTATATAAAAATGTGTAATGTATCTTTTAATCTGATCATCATTTCTTTGAGCCCTACCATCCTCTATGCTTGCTGACAAGATTCAAAATCAGAAAACCTAAACAGACCAGAAAACCTTCTCCTTTGGCCAAATTTCTGTGGTTTTGGAGGCAGTAAAGTGTTAGTTGAGACAATATAACATTATTTTCCCTCCAATTCAATACAAGTCCCTGCACACATTGTGGGACAGAGTGTGTGTGTATGTGGCCGGGTTAATAAGAGTTGGTGAATCCAGGAATCTGTGCTATTTTCAGTCACTTCTTTAATATGCAGCATTAAATTTACACAAATACAATACGATCACCACTAGCAGGAGCTCTTATACTAAGCTAAGGCACCAGAGTTCTCAAGCCTATGGTTAGTGGACCTTTGGTGGACTGGAGAGCTGGCTGGTAACATCAAAAGGAGACTGTGTAAATAACCTTTGTTTAAAAAGAACAAAGCACTAAAGACAGGTAAACACAAATACTTTCCTAATCTTACCATGCCAAGAAAGCAATTGCTGACACCGTCACTAGTGTTATGGGAGGGGAGGCAGTGCATGTGATCATCAGTAGGCAAGACTATGCCCATGACTAGGGCCCTACCAAATCCACAGGCATGAAAAACACATCACAGACCTTGAAATATGTTTTCCACACCTGAAACTTTGTCTTTTGCGTGCTTTCACCCTAGACTATACAGATTTCACAGGGAGACCAGCATTTCTCAAATTGGGGTCCTAACCAATTTGTTGCAGGAGGCTCAGTATTGCTACCCTTACTTCTGCACTGCCTTCAGAACATGGCAGCCAGAGAGTGGTGGCTGTTGGCTGGGTGCCTAGGTCTGATGGCAGCACCCCGCCAGCAGCAGCACAGAAGTAAGGGCGGCATCCACGCCACCCTAACTTCTGCTCTGCTGCCATCAGAGCTGGGTGGCCAGAGAATGGCGTCTGCTGACGTAGGGCCCAGCTGTGAAGGCAGCAGCGCAGAAGTAAGTGTGGCAATACAATACCATGCCATCCTTACTTCTGCACTGCTGCTGGTGGTGGCTCTGCTATCACAGCTGGGCTCCCGACCAGAAGCCACCACTCTTCAGCTGAAGGCATTCTGAAGACGGCGCTGGTGCCAGCAGCAGTGCAGAAGTAAGGGGGTAGCAGTACCACACACCCACACTCTACAATAACCTTGTGACCTCCCCACAACTCCTTCTTTGGTCAGTATAATTACAACACCATGAAATTTCAGATTTAAAATGATGAAATCATTAAATTTACTCTTTTTAAAATCCTATGACCATGAAATTGATCAAAATGGACTGTGAATTTGATAGGGCCCTATACAGGAGACAATTTCTGTATTAAATTGTAGTCTGCACTGTAAAAGCATCTGAGAGTCCCAGTAACAAAACATTGCTTTACACTATTTTTTATTACAAGCAGAACCAGAGAAGGACCTATCTGCACAGAGGCATCCCTATGCAAACCTCTGCAGATTCTCTGATATTCCTGAGAACTGCTTTGCCAAGAGGGACAGGGGAAGGGGATTGGAGATGATTTATACAAATTGCATAAATGGCTCATCCCTCCTTAGCTACCCTGAGATCTGTGGGATTTCCTCAGAGTTCTAAGGACATGTGCGGGATTGGAATGCTACACCTGATACCCACTATATGGTGGAGTAAACTTCTCCCTCTCCTTTCCCCCATACTACAGGATGATTTGTAAGTAAGTCCTTGACCTCAAGTCCATGGACCTTCTGCCTAACTTCTTCCACCACTACCCCATCCCCATGAGAGAGAACATGAAGTAGCCCTTACAATTTATAAACGTATCTCACCTACAAATGCAAATGATACAGCATCCCACAGCCTCCTCTCTCTGCCTTTTTTTTTTTAATATAGCTTTTTGTTCGCACAGTAGGAAAACAGAATCGCTGAGGATACTAAACAAAACTCTCATTTTGGAATACTCAGAACATGTAAATTCTGAAAATCAGCTGTTGGCAATTCAGCCCTGTTTGTACAGCACCTAGCACAATGGAGGCACAACTCCAACTGTGTCCTCTAGATATTACTGCAATAAATAATATATTCCAGTTTTGGCAGACAATGCAAAGGTTTACATTAACTTATTTTTTGTGCAATCCAGACAATTTGTGTTTACTTTGAAGCTGATAGACTGCAAGGAAAAGCATAGAGCTTGAATTGTCCATTCTAAGGATCTGCACAGGTACAATGCGATGCCAACCCTTCAGCCATAATCAGATGCCCCTGTTCTGTCATTTCCAGCTGATGCTGATACCAGGTATTAATGTCACTGTGTAGAAGTGTTTATATGTAATGGTGACAGATTGGTATGTGTGCAAGCTGCAGGGAAGGAAATGTGGAAGAGAGAAAAACTGTACACAAAAATACAGGCTGTTCTTCCCAGACAGCAGACACTGTGTGGAGAAATAAAGGTGCACATAAGTATCTTGACAACAGCATTTAACACAAGATAAAGTAGCATGTAAAGCAGTCTACAAGTATTTATATTTTAATTTGTACTTCAACAGAGCCTTTCATCAAACAGTTTGCACACAATTAAACCATAAGAGCCAAATTCTCAGCAAGGGTAAATCTGTCACATTGACTTCAATGGAGCTACGCCAAATTCAGCTGGCTGAGGCTCTGGACCCAAATTTCACAATCGTCTTGTGAGGCAGAGAAGTAGTATTATGCCAGTTTTGCAGATAACTAAAAATGAGGCAGAGTGGCCCTGGCCAACATTTTTTCAAGTGGCCAGTGGTTTTGGTTGCCTCGGTTTTTCAATGCCCAACATCAGGTACCTGGGGCCTGGGTTTTTTTTTTGTTTGTTTGTTTGCTTGTTTGTTTTTTTGACATGCAGAGCACCTCTACTTCCATTGATTTCAAAGAAGTTACACCAGGAATCTTTCTGAAAGCATATTTGGCCTAATAAGCTGTCTTATCTACATGATCAAAAACACCCCAACAAGGTACTTTAACTAAACTGACAGAAGCTTAACAATTCTATCTACTTTTTACTATTTATGGTCTCTGTTTATATTTTGCTCAGTTTGGGCAAAGATTAGACTATGTCACTTTCTGTTTTTCATGAACTAGCACAATGGTGTCCCCACATGATGTCTCTAGCGTCCTGGCCCAGCCACTCACCACCACTAGAAGCACGTCTTCATAGACTGTCCTCATGTTCTTCCTGTCCTCATATTCTCAAAACCTGATCCACTCACTGACTCCTCCTACCAGTTCTAGACATCAAGCAGAAATGCATAGAAGGAACTGGCTGCTGTCTCTCCACTACTCGACCAGCTAGTAGAGGCTCTAAACAGTGGGTCACAGTCAGGGCCAATTGGAGGGGGGCCCAGGAAGGCCATTTGGCGTAGGCCTCAAGCTCAAAGGGGGCCTCAAATTTAGACACTTGTTAATTTTTGACATTTGATAAATTTCACAACTTATTTTTATGTGCACCCCTATCAGACAAAAATGTAACACACTCTCTCATCTAGAGCTGCAAATTTAAGCAAATAAGAGATGTGATTTGGTAAAAGAATTTTTTTGTTAACTGATATAGATGTCATATTAAAGAGTTTTAAAAGTTCATAAATATTAATATATAGTTTCTGACAGCACAAGAGCATTTGAATGGGCTTGCCATGCTTAATATCAACTGTGACATTGCGCAAAAGCTAGAATTTTCCTCAATAATTAGTTCATTTGCACAGAAAAAGGCTAGAAAAGCATTTGTTAAATTAAAAATATTCAAATTATGTCTCACTTTTTTTGGTGCCTTATTTTGTTTTCTCTCTCTCTCTCTCTCTCTCTCACACACACACACACACACACACCACTACCTCTGACACGGACAGAGCAGACTCGAAGGCAGTCACAGAAGATGGCTGACTCCCAAAGATCCCTCCCAGAAGCTACTGACCCATAAGCACCCAAAAAAATCTTCTTAGCATCAGCTTCCCGACACTACCATAAGTAGTTTCTATCTGTCTCACTGCATGATCCCTTCCTCATCTTTCCCTGCCCTCCATTACTCTCACCCACTTTTGCTCCTTCCTCCCTCCTAATCTCACTTTACTCTCTGAGTCTTCATTTACGTTCCTACACATCCTCCCATACACCCACCCACATCTAAACACATATGGTCAGTAAACTTTAGCATCACTTTAGTTCTTTCACTAACCTGTTAACTTACATAAAATGAAAATTGCAATCACCATGAAACTTGTAAGATAAACCTAACTTGTAATCACATCATTTTAGCACTGTGACCTTTATCTTCCCCATCCTTCTTGCCCCTCACTTCCCCCATGGTTATAGTGTATCTATACTTGTACCTTGATCTTACATCAGTATTGACTAACAAGAAGCTTTACCCCTGGAATGCCACATGAATTCAGGGAACCATGCAAGTAAATCTGGAAGTAGGACTGGGGCCTGCAAACACTGACACATGCTTAACATGAAGTTCATATGACTGTCTTCATGATTTGAGTCTTATATTGTAAGTTCTTGGGGCAGGGACTTTTTAAAAAATTTATCTCTAAGCGACTTTTTGAATAATTGATAATGATGTTGAGAATATTGCAAAGGAATATTTAAATTCAAACAAAAAGCCTATTTTCATTCCAATTAATACAATGATGAAAACATCAATAGCTCAGTTTTTTAATTAACTTTGTTTTTAAAAGGAAATTCAGAGCCTAAACTACCTGCCAGCATCCTTTTAAAATATTTCTCCTGTGCGTAAGAAGTCATTTTTGCACAAGGTACATTATATTACTGCTTTACCTTCTGAAATATGGGAAAAATAAATGTTATTCATGCTGCAGAAAAGGTGCTCTATGCAAACTGCTTCAAGTTGTGGTACCTCCATCGTATCATTCTCCATACATAAGTGAAGACTGCCTCCTAGGGATGTGAAACTTTTAAAGTGGATGAAACGCTACAGAAAAATACAAAGTTTTCCTCCCTCCAGTCTATCCAGTCTCCTCTCCCTTACCATTCACTCTCCCTTACCACCCTTCTGCCGCCAATCCCAACTTCACCTCCCTCCCCAATCCCAAAATAATAACTATCTCCCAGGACAGTTTATAACGGAGTCTATTTAAATTATTTATGGAACCCTCTGAAGCCCACACAAACCACATTTGCTTACTATTTAACTCTCGACCTCCAACACTTTGTCCAAATTTAGACTATAAATTCTTTGGAGCAGGAACTTTCCTTGAGGTTTAGAAAACACCTAGCACATTTTGGGTGCTACTGCAATGTAAACAATGTAGTAGGGATGGGATACTCAAAATATTCAGCTTTAGCTTAATTTTGCTCCCACTGAAGTCAATGATAAAACTCCCATTGATTTCAGTGGAAGCACAGTTAAGCCAAAGCTGAAGGCTTTTGTCAAAAGAATTGCCCAGCTCTAATAATATGTATGTAAGTATGATAGTATGTGATCGCTGATCATTTCTGCTCGTGGGAGAATACAATTCAAGAGTTGCTTCATGGATATCACCCAAGGGCCACATTTTATTTTCAGCTGCATTTGTGTGGGATTTAAATTGACCTCAATATGAGATGCGCGCACATCTGAGGGTAGAACTTGACCCTTAAGGACCTAAATCTTATTTTTCAGTACTTGTATTTTAAAGACAGAAGCATTTCTCTTTACACTTGCTGATTTCTAAATGCATATTTATGCTCTTCTAAATATGACTTTTAAATTGCAGAAAACTGATTATCTTAATTACACATAAAATGGGCACCCATGATTGGTGCATGTTGTCATGACAGAACATGGCTTGAGTGCATAACAGCTTCCCTAGTTCATAATTATATCCTGGTTACCTTTGGACCCTGGAAAAAAAAATCAGACAAAATATACTAAATGTTTCTGCCACAATAAACTACCCTATGGTATTATGTTGTTTGATGGCCTAGGTCATACACATTTTCATCTTTCTGCATAAGTCCAAAAACATACATTTTTATTTCCTCTCTAAAGAGGAAATAATGCCCTGAATGCATAACTGAATGTGTGTCTACCTTTGTAATTTTATTTATTATATTATTATATTATATTATTTATTATATTATTGTTTTCATTATCAGTTGATTTAATTTGGCATTTCAAAAAAGGAAACAGTTTGGGGTCAGATATTCAAAAAACTAATCACAACTCTAACTCTAATCATTCCTGTTACAGAACAGTGTGAACACTAAAATACTATTCAATGAACTAGGCACTCTGATGACTGTTCTGCATTTTACCCTTTTATCTTTTGTAGTTTCATAATAATTTACGGAAGTTTGCTTGATTTGTTTGTTCTGGGGGTTTTGGAGCATCTTCTCCAATCCCTACATTCCAGTCTTTTACAGTCTGGAATTCTATGGAAGTGTTTCTTTATCCAAACATTTTTCAACTTTCATATAAATATGTCATTACTTGTCATCAATCCAATTCTTCTGAAAAAAAAATCAGAAGCTTACAGGGATTATTTTAATCAGTCCATTGACCAGGGAGACTTTAATAGGTAAATTTCATATTAGATTTGCGACTTTGCTAATTTTTGTTTAGGAGGAACTAGACACCATGTATGAATTGTTCGTCTTGCAACTAAAAAACAAAAATACTGTGTTGAAGATGACAGATATCCCTTTTTAACAGAATATAAAAAGGCTTCAGCTAGAGAGTAAATTCTCACCTCCAAAATGTTATTTGTGTGCATACATATAGTTATTTCTCCCAGGGGGGTTTATTAACTCAAGCACCAGGTGTTTGGAGACAGAAAGAGAGGATACACAGAATAAAGCAGTCAATCTCACCCCACATATTGAGATAAATTAATGAGTTCTTCTGGTTATGTTGAATGAATTACCAGTACAGAAAAACAACATTAGCAATTCCATTTGAAATGCTGCTGTATTGAGAAGAGAGCTTTGTTTGCACCATATACAACTCATAAAATGCTATGTTTGCACCATATAAAACTCAAATATCTTTTTAAACCTGTCAGCACAACATAAACTCTGCATATTTCTAAATAACCACCACCAGTGTTGATTCTGCTACTAGAACCTAGCTGATAATTTTTACCAATGAGTTCATGAGGCAAAGTAGAATCCTGCTGCCTCAGGAATCAAACTATTGTTCTATAGCTGTATTGACCATGCCAGCAATAGTAAAATTTGTTTAGGGCAATTCAGTAAGCAAATGTGTCTCAGAGACACGAGGTGAAATGCTAGCCCCACTGAAGTCAATGGGAGTTTTCATGCCAGATTTTACTACAGAGATGAGTAAGAAGATATTATTATTTAATGGCAACAGAGCCACTACAATCTCCAGGGCATATCTATGCCATGGGGACTTTACTGGGCTACGCTGGCATAGCTATGCCAATAATGTAGATGCAGTCTACATTGAGATGAAGTTTTTCTTTTGGTGCAGGAACACCATCTCCCCCAATAAAGTTAGCTAGGTCAATGGAAACCCTCCCAACCATTTTTGCTAACAGCCACTGATGAACCTATCCTCCAGAAACTTATTTAATTCTTTTTTGAATCCACTTATACTTTTGGTCTTCACAAAATGGCAGGCAACAAGTTCTACAGTTTGACTGTACATTGTATGCAGAAGTACTTCCTTATGTTTGTTTTAAACCTGCTATTAATTGTATTGGGTGACCCCTAGTTTCTGTGTTATGTGAAAGGGTGAATAACACTTCCTTATTCACCTTATCCACACCATTCATGATTTTATAGCCCTCTATCATATGTTCCCTTGGTCATCTCTTTTTTGTAAGATGAACAGTCCCAGTCTTTTATATCTCCTCATTTGGAAGCTGCTCCATACCCTTAATTATTATTTTTTTTGTGCCCATCTCTGTACTTTTTCCAATTCCAATATATCTTTTTTGAGATAGGGTGACCAGAACTGCATGCAATATTCAAGGTCTGGTCATATCATAGATTTATACAGTGGCACTATGGTTTTTTCTGTCTATTTTCTATCTCTTTCCTAATAGTTCCTAACATTGTTTTCTTTTTTGACTACTGCTGCACACTGAACCGATGTTTTCAGAGAACTATCCACAATGACTCCAAGATCATAGAATATCACGGTTGGTAGGGACCTCAGGAGGTCATCTAGTCCAACCCCCTGCTCAGAGCAGGACCAACCCCAACTAAATCATCCCAGCCAGGGCTTTGTCTAGCCTGACCTCAAAAACCTTTAAGGAAGGAGAATCCACCACCTCCTTAGGTAACCCATTCCAGTGCTTCACCACCCTCCTAGTGAAAAAGTTTTTCCTAAAAGCCAACTTTAACCTCTCCCTCTGCAACTTGAGACCATTACTCCTTGTTCTGTCATCTGCTACTACTGAGAACAGTCTAGATCCATCCTCTTTGGAACCCCCTTTCTGGTAGTTGAAAGCAGCTATCAAATCCCCTCTCAGTCTTCTCTCCTGTAAACTAAATAATTCCAGTTCTCTTAACCTCTCCTCATAAGTCATGTGCTCCAGCCCCCTAATCATTTTCGTTGCCCTCCTCTGGACTCTTTCCAATTTTTCCACATCTTTCTTGTAGTGTGGGGCCCAAAACTGGACACAGTACTCCAGATGAGGCCTCGCCAATGTCAAATAGAGGGGAACGATCCTGTGCCTCAATCTGCTGGCAATGCCCCTACTTAAACAGCCCAAAATGCCATTAGCCTTCTTGGCAACAAAGGCACACTGTTGACTCATGTCCAGCTTCTTGCCCACTGTAACCCCTAGGGCCTTTTCTGCAGAACTGCTGCCTGGCCATTCGGTCCCTAGTCTGTAGCAGTGCATGGGATTCTTCCGTCCGAAGTGCAGGACTCTGCACTTGTCCTTGCTGAACCTCATCAAATTTCTTCTGGCCCAATCCTCTAATTTGTCTAGGTCCCACTGTACCCTATCCCTATCCTCTAGCGTTATCTACCACTCCTCCCAGTTTGGTGTCATCTGCAAACTTGATGAGGGTGCAGTCCATGCCATCCTCCAGATCACTGATAAAGATATTGAACAAAACCAGCCCTTGGACCGACTCTTGGGACACTCTGCTTGATACCGGCTGACAACTAGACATGGAGCCATTGATCACTACCCGTTGAGCCCGACGATCCAGCCAGCTTTCTATCCACCTTATGGTCCATTCATCCAGCCCATACTACTTTAACTTGCTGGCAAGAATACTGTGGGAGACCATATCAAAAGCTTTGCTAAAGTCAAGGAATATCCACTGCTTTCCTCCCATCCACAGAGCCAGTTATCTCATCACAGAAGGCAATTAGGTTAGTCAGGCATGACTTGCCCTTGGTGAATCCATGCTGACTGTTCCTGATCACTTTCCTTTCCTCTAAGTGCTTCAGAATTGATTCCTTGAGGATTTTTCCTCCATGATTTTTCCAGGGACTGAGGTGAGGCTGACTGGCCTGTAGTTCCCCAGATCCTCCTCCTTTCTTTTTTTAAAGATGGGCACTATATTAGCCTTTTTCCAGTCATCCGGGACCTCCCCCGATCGCCATGAGTTTTCAAAGATCTCTTTCTTGAGTGGTAACAGGTTATTTAAACCCCATCATCTTGTATTTATAGCTGGAATTATGTTTTCCAATGTGCATTACTTTGCATTTATCCACTCTGAATTTCATCTGCCATTTTGTTGCCCAGTCACCCAGTTTTGTGAAATCCCTTTGAGACTCTTCATAGTCAGCTTTGGACTTAACTATTTTGAGTAATTTTGTATCATCTGCAAACTTTCCCACATCTTTGTTTACATCTTTTTCCAGATCATTTATGAATATGTTGGACAGCTATCAGTCCCAGTAGATTGTTGGGGGATCCCACTACCTCCCTCCACTTATTCCTGCTCTTTGTTTCTTATCTTTTAACCAGTTACTGATCCATGACAGGTCCTTCCCTCTTATCACATGATTGCTTACTTTGCTTATGAATCTTTGTTGAGAGACCTTGTCAAAGGCTTTCTGAAAGCCCAAGTACTCTATATCCACTGAGATTTTATGGTATTGTTTGATTCATTTAAGATTTTTACTATATTTGATTCTATGCTTTCATGTAGCACCACACTACTGCAACTGATTTTTAATGTGGATCAGTGGTCTCTGGTAGGGCAGGGGTGGGGAACCTTTTTTCTATGTCATTGGTACCTATGTATACCATAACCACTAGCTCCTCCCCAGCACTACACTGAAGTCTAGATGCCTTGTGAGATCTGTAACCATTGCATTTAGCAGATAATTCTCCACACAGTTCTCCCAGTCATCACAAACCAAACTACCTATATGTCTAATAATCAAATCTCCCATTACTATTATCTGTCTCTTCATAATAACAGGAGTACTCTTCCCCCATAGAGATATCCTTCATGAGAGAGGATACTATGGCTGCAGCAGAACCCCATGGAGAGGTGGGCAATCTGCCATCGGAGCATATAAGGTGCCCCTTTACCTTCACCCCCCATTTCCACACAGACTGGGCGGGGGTAAAGCTCTGCAGATGACCTTTTGAACTCTGGGGCTGCACTCACCAGGGACTGAGACTTTGGAGTTGTTGGACTTTTGGGTTGCAGGACGCAAAAAGGGAAAGCACATGGCCCACTTTGCTTGGGGTGGGTCTTTTTGCTCATGTTTCATGTTATGAATCCTGTTTGTGGTGTTTCCCCAACATAATGCCACATTGTTTCTCTCTGTTATTAAAAGACTTTTGCTACACTCAGACTCTGTGCTTGCGAGAGGGGAAGTATTGCCTCTTAGAGGGGGATGGTATAAATTTGTCCCAGGTCTCTGGGTGGGGGCTTGAGCTGGTTTTGCATTGTGTTATTGGAACAGAACCCCTGGATACTGAACCCAGCCCTTGTTGCTGCCATCTCTGATGAGAAGAAGGGTTACATATACAAATGTGATTGGCCACTAAATCTGAGCTTTTGAAGGGGAGGAGGAGGAACTTTGGCCTTTCATTTCTGCTGTGTTGGATTCAAGTCTCTAATCTTCTTGCAAAGACAGAACATAGAAAAGCCCTCAATAAGGGCTCAATCCTGTTTCCATTGAAATCAGTGGGAGTTTTGCTATTCCATGGAAGCAGAGTAGGTCCTAATCTCTTGTGTTCCCTAAGCCTACCTCTGACATCAGACAAGCTTATTTTCCCCAAACTCTAAAACTGATGAGGAACTTCTGCCAAGTAAATCCCAGTCTACCACACAGCTTAATTGAGAAAGTGCACCAGCACATAATAATATCCCAGGAATAATCCAAGAAAAAGTTAGAATTTACAGTGTTTCAATGTTATCACTACTAAAAAAAAGGTTTTCAGAGATGATCCTGATAAGGAGCATCCCCACAATGACAAGAGAGTACCCATGATGATTCAAAGATATCACGTGATCATGAATAAAATAATTTTAAAAAGAAGGTTATGGCAGACATACATCTAAGCAGCTGATAGTCTGGTAAGCAAGTGAACGGACTGGCTTTTTGCTTCTGTGCACTGATCATCTGTTCCCTGAGAGAGTTACAGTACCTTGAACCAAAAATGTAGACGCAAGTTTCTAGATCTCTCTTGCACTGTCATGAGACCTTTCCTATTTACGACACACAAAACATTTCTCTTTCTCTGCAACCCCCGATCCATTCCCCACAGGGAATTACAATTTCAGCCTTCCCTTGCTACTAGAGCTAAGCATGCCTTCCTGAACAGAGCAGCAGCCAGACTACCACATGTTGGCTGGCTTTGTATCCCAGAGTGGGGAGAGAAATCTAGATTTTAAAGTGTTAAGAAGCAAAGGTAAACAAAAAATATCCTCAGAGGATTCATGTAGCTAAACTCAGTATATAAAATGGTGGCTCAGAAGTATCCTAGTCATGAGATCAAACAACAAACAATGAGATGCATTTAGTGAACTAATCCCCAACATGCAGAAACCAGAACTTAGCTGAAAGGGATTTCTTGGTCAGAGATGACAGTTTGTCCTTGAACAACATTACGCAAACTCAGGGGCTCAACCTACTCCTGCACTATATGGGCAATTTCACTATGGATATTCAGAGTTGGATCAGGCCTTTGTTGCTTTCTTGAGAGGTAGAGGGGGTTGTATTTCACTGAGATAATGTTACTTAATTTAGAAGGGGAAACAAACTGCTTTATGTCCAAAAAATGTATGCAATTTTTAGAACACAAGTGAGATTTGCAGGAAAGGAAGAGCCAGATCCTTTATAGGCAGATTCCCATAAATTAATCTAAATCAGTACAGATATTAATGAAAAACACAGATGTAAAGAGCTGTCTCATTACTTTATAGAGAATATGAGAACCTCCACCCCTTAGGCCATCAGTTTGAATCACACCTAATTTTGCAGAGATTGAAAGTTGTTCCCATCTAATGGATGTTTGTAGTACCTCCATGAGAAGAGCTAGGTAAGTCACAATTCTGGTTCTCATTACAAACTCTCAGCCATGCTTTGCACTACACATTGCAAGTTATTTGGAGGAGCTACTGTCTCTTTACTATGTGTTTGTGCCCAGCTCAATGAGGCTATGATCTTAGTTGCATCCTCTAGCAAACATTCCTGTAGCCGAGGTCAAAACTGCCGTCACTCGTAATACATTTGGCAGCACACTTCCATATGCAAATTTCTGTTGGATGGAGGGAGAGTTAAAAACAAGAAATAATCACAAGGCAGAGCAAAAAGACAAACCTACATGATTCAATACTTTATTAAAATCTCTGGGGTTTGCGGTACTGATGAATATATTGCCTATAGAGAGAATTGCATGAGAATGATAACGATGGATTCCTACAGAAGACACAGTATTAAGGAGATGAAGAAAAATGACAACTGAGTTATTCCAACAGGATCCTGGACTCAGGCTTTCTGCACATCCAGGGCAACCACCCCATAACCTTAAACCAAGAGAGATGGTGGGCAAAGGAGGGTACAGATCTCTCAGGAGGCAAGAGGCTCACTCTGGCTATACCCCTCCAAATATCCAGGTGCTTCTCCTGGGTCTAAAGCTATTGCCTGAATGGGAAAGTAATACATTAGAAAAGGAAGGCTGCCAGAAATGAGGAGATGCCACCATGTGACCAGCCAGCTTTCCAAAGACTGGAGTGGGCCACAAATCCCTGACCGAAAACCCTTGATGTATAGGAAGGTCAGCAGCCTAATCTGCTGTAGGCCACACTTCAGACACAGAAGCAAAACTGGATCCAATGGATTAACAAAGCAAACACTCTTCCAAAATGTTTTGCAGGAATTTTTGATGAATGAATCTTTGTTGCATTAACAAAGATTCCTTTACTACAGGAAGTTTCAAGTCACTGCCCCATTATATACTGTACTCTTGATACTCTATGGGAGCAATTAAGACCCACAGATAATTTCAAATACTTGAAAACCACACAGACTTTTTAAAATGAGCTGCACAATTGGAGGCAGTGAAAGATACTTTTTAACGCTCTGTTAGCATACAGTATCAGCAGTCATGTTTTTCTTCATATTGGCAATCACAGCTATGATGTATGACTTGACTAAAACTTTGATTTAATTACATCCAAAAATGTAGAGCAGTTGCAGATAATTGGGACCAGCAGTGTGTGTCACAGATGAAGGGAAATATTATTCCACAGCATTATCAGACAATTTACGAGAAGCACATTTTTAAACATTACTCCCCTGAGTGACTTTGACAAATGCTTCAGATCTGAGAGTTGTATTTTGAGGTTGGCAGGGAAGTGCAATTCTGACACTTCCACCTGTAATTGCATTAGCATAGCTATCACACTGATTGTCCATCAAGGGTTTAGTAACCAACTCATCATATATTGCATATGCAGTTGGTAACTAGCAATATTTTTTATCACTCGACATAGCCTTCAGATGCAGCTGGTCACTCGTTCACAACATTTCATTTTCTTTGGATAATGTCTCATTTAAAATTATGACTCAAAAAGGAGAAAAAATCATTACATTTTAAAGGTAAGAAGGGCCTCCCTTAACAATGAGTTTTTAGTTCTGAAAACATCTCATTTGCAACATTTTATTACTTTTTCACACAGTAATCCTTCTCTTGTTTCATCTCTAATTGCCCTTCTGCCCTTCAATATTATTCCCAATAATTTGAAAGAGGGTAAAATTTACTTAAACTAGTGGTAAGCTCTCAGATGGGCTTTTTTCATATGATTTAATCCAGACATTCATTGGCTTTGTTTCAGGATTCTTTGGGTGTAACAATAAATTATGAAAATATCTTGCATCTTTCCTGGGGTTACAAGATTCTGCAGGAAAATGAACAAAGGCTGCTGATTTTTCCCTTTTCTTTAAATATTTATTATTTACTGAAGTGTGTGTATAAGGAGCATTATACAGACAGCTGCATTACAACATTACTCCCCTGCGTGACTTTGACAAACGCTTCAGATCTGAGAGTTGTATTTTGAGGTTGGCAGGGAAGTGCAATTCTGACACTTCCACCTGTAATTGCATTAGCATAGCTATCACACTGATTGTCCATCAAGGGTTTAGTAACCAACTCATCATATATTACATATGCAGTTGGTAACTAGCAATATTTTTTATCACTCGACATAGCCTTCAGATGCAGCTGGTCACTCATTCACAATACTTCATTTTTTTTTTTTCGATAATGTCAGAATTTCTGCTTTAAAATCATGGGATTTAATCCTGCATTCCTTATTCACTCAAAATGCCCGCTAAGGACAAGGGGAGATTTGTGTGAGCAAGGAAAGCAGGATATGGCTGAAAGCAAGTACAATGTAAGGAAGAATCTATTTCATAGCATTGTATATAGCTATGGGTTCCACATTTTCTGAAAGCCTTTTTCTCAGTTTAAGTCAATTCTCAGTCTAAGTTGGCACCTTACTTGGCAACTTCTGAAGTCCATTTCTGAGTTGCTATTTTTTTAAAGTTTTTTTAAATTTTCCAATGGGAGACAAAACATCCAATTTAATAGATCATCAGTGCAGTTTACTTACTTTCATAACCCACAGGTTTATTCACCTCTCAGTGCACACATATACATAAAAGGATACCACCTGGTCAGTTAAGACCACAAAATTATGTTTCAGAAAACTAAGTACCTACAAAGATTATCAAAATAAATAAGCGTTTCCATATTATTGTAAGGGAAACAATTTATTTTTATAGGAGTTGTCCTGGGGGATTTAAAACCCCATCATTGCAGCATCCTGCTAATGTATGCAAACCAGCAAGTCACCCAGCAATCATATCCACCTACAACACCATTTGCAGGGTATAGCCCTGTGGTCTAGCCATCAGCATGGTATAGCCTCTTTTTAATGCACATACATAAATTCTTTGGAAGTTAATGGAATGCTATGGAAAAAGAGGCCTATGCCAAAGTCTCTAACTTTCCTGACAAGGAACATTATAATAACTAAGGAATATCAAGAGCAGAGTCAAAACTCACAAATCCAGACCTCCTTACTTGCATTTGTTTTCAGGCTTTCATATCAAACGATAAGGAAGATGATCACTCTGTGTATGCCTATTTTTAGCAATTGTCGCAGCAGTACTGCCAGCTATAGGAATGTCTCCATACAATTAAGAATGGTCTCTTTTCTACTTCAAGTGCTTCACATGTTCTTTTTCCTATAACTACATTTTCAGCTACAGATGGTTATAGCATCAGGCTGTTAGCTAACTGAAGGATTATCCATCTTGCAGAATACCGGAAACTGATCTTCAGTTAGCATCAGAGGGATATACACCTTAAGTCTGACACCATTTATAAGCTGTTATCATGGTATGTTTTATCTATTGTTTTACATAGGGTTTGTGTGGTAACTATATTAACCCTATTTTACAAACATCCCCTCACGTTTGATTGTGTCCTATAATCTATTACACCATTGTGGCAAGCCCAGGGGACTATTCTGCTAGAAAGAAATTTCATAGAAAACTTAGAGCACAAACCCTTTCTCTAGGATCTCAGGTTTATTTTGACAGAGCTTCTCTCTCAGTCAGTGACAAAGAGTCCTGTGGCACCTTAAAGACTAACTGAAATTTTTTCAGAGCATGAGCTTTCGTGGGCTAATACCCACTTCGTCGGATGCATGCAGTGGAAGTATCCAGGGGCAGGCATAAATAGGTAGGCAAGAACCAGGTGGGAGATAACAAGGTTAACAAGGATAACAAGGATAACCTTGTTATAACAAGGTTAACAAGGATAACCTTGTTATAACAAGGTTAACAAGGATAACCTTGTTATCTCCCACCTGGTTCTTGCCTACCTATTTATACCTGCCCCTGGATACTTCCACTGCATGCATCCGACGAAGTGGGTATTAGCCCACGAAAGCTCATGCTCTGAAAAAATTTCAGTTAGTCTTTAAGGTGCCACAGGACTCTTTGTCACTTCTGCAATTCCAGACTAACACGGCTACCCCTCTGATTCTCTCAGTCAGCTCTCTCTCCTCCCTATCTCTGGCTATATTGCCTCCATGGGGGTTAAACACCAATACCAGCTCTAAACAGTCCTAACAGGGGCTTTCTTTCTCTTAAACTCTCTATTCTGTTTTTTACCCACAAAACTCTTTTTAAGTCTCTGCACCTAATTAGGCTCAGCTGTAGCTGATTGCTTCAGCTCAGGCAGGCATTCCCAGCTGGGATTCTGAAAACCTCAGCTGCAATTTAACTCAAAAAGCCCCATCCCAGAGTCCGGCTTGGCATGGCTAATCTCCCTCAAGGGATATCACTAGGACAGTGAATGCCTCTCCAGAAGACAACATAGTTGTCTACACTACAATATACTATTACTGTAGAGTGTAATTTACAATCCTATTGTATTTTAATTGGTTTGCTTTTTCAGGATAAAATTATAATGCAACTTTGCAATGGATGTTCCCACCTTCCTAGTCAGGCTTTTATTTATTATTACTTGTACTACAGTACTGCCTATAGGCCCAAGGTGACAGACCCCCATTACACTGGCTACTATACATGCACATAGTAAGAGACCTAAGCAACTTCAATAGGAAGTTTTTATTTACAGTTTTTGTTTATTAATACTGATTATCACTTCTTCCATTTCTAAGTGACATAAATTCTAATATTAATATCACAACATCACAATGCCCATATTCTTTTTTATCAATGTTTAACTCTGCAAGTTGAATAATATTTTAATGTATTTACACTAATTTATTTATGCATTAACTATAAATACCTTACACCTATTATATAGCAGTTGCACTACCCATTATGTTTGATCATTTTAAAATGCTGAATAGAGGTTCTGTATTGGCATGCATTTTTCTCAATAAGTCACATGTGGTTTACTTAAATCATGAATCCATATTTGTTCATTTCTGCAGATGTTCTCTTTGTTTAATGTTGTGCTGCTTAAGCTCATGTCACTACTTTTACTTTTTTAATAGCTTTACAGGGTCAAAATTAAAGATAAGATTGAACCAAAGCTCTGGATGCTGATAAAGCATTCAGAACTGGAACCTTATTTGGGTGTCTCTCTTGTCATGATTCAATGAAACATGAAAAGGGTTTATTTATAAACATCACATGGTAATCATATAATGTGTCAGTTAATGTAAATATTCTGGTAATTGCCTTTGCATGTTTCCTTGACTTTTCTAAAGAGGCTTCATTCAACTAGATTATTTTGTTATCATCTTCAACTTTTCAGTATTAGTCTCAATATGAATATATTCAAGTATGTCTGTGGATATTATTTTATCATATACAAACAACAACAGTTAACAAAATATCATTAAAATGGAGATTATATCCACACAACCTTCACCTTAATTCTGTCCCCTTGGCCAGAATTCATGTAATCTGGAATAAGTAGGTGCAAATTACAACTCCCTCCACCAGCTGATCCCCATGCACCTGACAGGGTTCACCCCCGGGAGGCCACAGGTGTTGCTGCTACTGTTGCTGTTTTCCCTCAGGAGGTTCCACCTGAAATAGGCTGCTTTAATCTGTGACTGGAGCCAAACACACACCTAGGGCTGGTCCCCCACTAGCAGGGGGGATCGGCTGTAGATAAGCAATTTCAGCTATGTTAATAACGTAGCTGAAATTGGCGTATCTACAGCCGACTTACCTGCCGTCCTCGCGGCAGCGGCGGGCAGTGGCACGCTCCCCCGTCGACTCCAGCTTGCACCGTTTGGTGAGCTGGAGTTCTGGAGTCGACGGGGGTGCCGCTGGGGATCAATTTATCGCGTCTTGATGTCTTATCGCCATAAGATCGATCCCTCCCCACTGTAGTGAAGACAAGCCCCCATACTGCTAGGGGATGAATTGCTTCTGCACATAATAGGGTTTCCTGGAATGTTTTATGCAACTACACTGTCAATCTGTGGAGCCTTTAGCAAAGAAGAGGTTGTAACCACTTTATACTAGTACAACCTCCTCTCAGTGGATCCTTGGCTATAACAGCCCATGGTAAAGGTCTATGGTAGTAGTAGCCAGCACAGATTCTGGGAAAAGTTTGATCCCTTACATGTACGTCATAATAGGGCTCTGCACAATTATAATATATTTTAACTAGTCCAAAATTCCACATCTGCATCTAAAGTTAGAGTAAAGGCTCAGATTGGACTCTGTTGTTTTTTTAGGGATTCAACTTTCTCAAGCTTTGCGTGGAGGGGAGGGAAGTTAGACCTGGATCCAAATTTTGCAACTAGGCTAATTTCTAATAAATGGATGAAGTTCCTTTCCTTAATACAGTAAAATACTTGCACCATAAAAATGTAGATAAGAGGGAAATTAGAGACTGTTAATGGACTAAAGAATCTTCCGCCTCTGGATCACAGGTTTAAATCCAGCCCAGTTCAGTAGTGAACAAGCACTGTTACTGTATGATTGCTGTGGGAAATGTGTCTGGTAATTTCAGAACAGGTAACACATCACAAAAGCCACTAATACTTTTTGGCACCCTTACTGGCTGTCCCAGAAGAGTTACCATGAACTCTCATCTACTCTCTCACTTTCAGAATTGAGCCCCTCAGGGATGAAGCAAAGTGGCATGGCAGTGTAAGGAAGCTTTCACAGCTACTCCCTGGCTGTATCTGTTCTGTAGAGATAGAATGCTATCCTCCAGGGCTGCCAATCTGGCATCCTCCAAGAACAGTAAATTTAAAATATATATATATTAAAAACCCCTACAGATACCAAAATTAAGACAGTTGAAAAAGAAGGAAGAACATAGAGAGTTTTCTGATTAGAAGGATTTCAGATTACTCAGTCCCTGCTTCTAACCTGATTCTCCTACTGATGATTGGCTCCCACATTCCTAGGTGGTGTATTTACTTTGTGTGTGCACTGACTAGAGCAAAACCAAAACCTTTCATAGGAACCGATCAGTTTAGATGACACTTTTGTCAGGAAAGTTTCTCATGTCCAATGCAGAATTTCTGGTCAAAAAGAGACAAAGAGAGCCACCCCAGAAGTTAGGGCATTCACCTGAGATGTACAAACCCCTGCTCTGCCTCATTTGGAGCAGCAACTTGAACCTAGTTCTCACACATCCGAGGTGAGTACTCTGGGGACTCTTTCTCTCTGTTTTTATGAAATATTTTGAAAGGTCTTGGATTAATCCTGACATAGAATGGAAAAATCTTTGTAATCTTGAACATTTTCATTGAATGGGAAAACTACTTCCTCACCACCTCAAATACTGACTTCATTGCTATTGCTGATCATGTTGTCATCTCTCTCACACCTGCTTGCTGAATTTCTCACACTATATAATACATCCTGACACCTTTGCTTCTTGCTTCAGTTTTGTTTTCACTTTCACTTCTGGAATGCAGCAAAAGTCACTAGCTACAATTTCAGTCAGAGAATCAGCAATTGTTCCACCAATTTTACCCAAGATTATTCTTTGATCTCTTGACAGAAAGTTAAACAGTGCCACTTAAAGGGATGTCTGATTGTATTTTCATGCTTTGGTATTGATGGTCAATTTCTCTTTAAACTTATAGACAGCTGAAATCTGAGCACTCCATTTTTCTCCCTTAAATTTAAATTGCACTACAAATCATACGTCTTTTCCTGCTAACATATAAGGCAGTCTGCACTTCTTATGGATGATGAACAAATCCTGGAAGACAGTAAGGAAGAGCTATTTCCTGTTTTTTTCTCTTCATTCAAAACATTTTAATCCAAAAATCACAGAGGACTCTCCTCCTCAATCTTCCCAGCCTTAATTGAATTTTAATATGACCTGTGGCTCTTAGTACTCTTGGATAGTTCCTCTGACGTCCTGCTTGTGAAGACAACTTCTGTTCAGAACCCATCATTTAGGCTCTGATCCAGCAAACTTAAAGCACATGAGGAGTCCCACTGAAGTCATGGAACTACTCATGTGGTTAAAAGTATGCACATGCCAAAGTACTTGGCTGGATCAGAACTTTAAGGGGTGGTTTTACAATGTGGCGGCTCAGGTTGCTATAGGGAACAATGCAGATAGTGTGCCTGATCCATCACCTGTGTGGAGTCCAAAGCAAGGGAATTCTTCCATAGGATCTGGGACAAGGAGGTAGCTGACCCATCCTCTGCAAAGATTGTAGTAGATCTGTAGAAGGGGCCTTCTAAATGTGGATATACCACAGACGAGTTCAATATCTTGGTAATAAAGTACTTAAATTATTTTCACATTGCCCTTTTTCACCAAATGTCGGGTGTGCTGAAGACAAGTATGAAAATATAATTAGAATCTGCATGAGAAATTTTATATTTATCTAGATTGTCTAGGCGTTTTTTTTCTCATGAGAAGACAGCCCCTAAAATAAGCTCTGAAAATCAGAAGAAAATTTTTTGAAACTAACTTGCAGAATCCTAAGTGTGAGTGACAACACCACTCAATATATTCCAAAACATTGCACTCTGAAATGGTGTCATTTGCAATAGGTTTGTTTAACATTCAATAATTTCTTAAGCTTTATATGACAAATACCACTGACATTAGGATGCAGGGCCTTTAAACAAAACTTCAGTGGGATGACTCAGACACTTAAGGAAACACATGCTCTGCTGAATCAGGGTCATATTTAGCAAGTGCAAATCCAGAAGCATTTCAGAAATATAACTCCAGTTCAGGAGCCTGATCCAAAGCCCATTAAAATCAACTGAAAGACTCCCATAGTGTTCAGTGCCCCAAGTCAGAGGGAGGTTTGCATGTAGAGTAGTTTCAGGATGTGGCCCAATAATCATAAATGTTATTGTGATAACATAAGTACATCAAAATGTAATTAGCATAATGGCTTTAGGTTAATGTACTCTTTTGGTTTGTAGCATCCTGAGTTTATTGCCATGCTGCAAGGCTTTTCATCTCCCTTCCTTATAAGGAGCTGTGAAAGATGTGATGGTGTGGGTTCTGGTAGTGGTTGCATAAGGAGAGTCAATAATTTTAGCTGTATTTGGATTATTTGATTTCATCTTGGGGCTTATATCTTTATATATGTATTAAATGTTTGTGAAGGGCATCCTCTGCATTGTATGGATGCTGTTTCATTGCAGCGTAGTAAAAGTCCAAATAACAGATACTAAACTCATATCCAAAGATCAGAAACATGACTGCTGAGTGGTTCCTTTCTAATTGTAATTAAAAATAATTCTAAACATACAGTAGACAAAATACATATTAAGCATGTAAGGCATTTGTAGCCATCAAACACTTCTTTCATTATTCATCCTTACATATTAATTCAGAATGTTGTGTCACTGTCTCATGTTCATTGCAGAATAGATACCTTAATGAAAAACTAATACAAAATGCTAAAAAGTACTTGATTTGAAAGTAAAAATAATCCAGCAGAACCCTAATGGAAATACATATAATTATGGAAGCTAACAAATTGACTGCTAGGTAATATTGTAAATCATGGGAATAACTCTTTCTGAAATAGTAAAATAAAGTTATGCACAGAAAAATAAGGTTTTCAATTTGTCATTAAATATTTATATGACTAGTTAGTAATTAATTCTGCTTCAGTCAGAAGATTGCTTCCCTTTCCCTTTGGTTGCTTCTGACCCCCAGGAGCCATTCTGGTAACCAAGGACAGCCCAAATACTCCTTTTACCTTAGACATGCCCTTTTGACAATGGTCAGGAAGGAGTTATGGTACTGGAATTTACATTCTATTAGAAGATCCTCCTACACACATGGAATACTCCCTTAGCCACTTGAGCACACATAACAGCCCAGTGATGCCTATGGTATTTGTCTCATTCCCCCATATGTAACATCTCATTCTTCTTTTGGATGGAATGCAATATTGTCTCTGTGTTTAATATTACCATGTAGAGAACTCCTCACTGGTTTTCAAATGGCTTCTCTTCTTCCCTTCCCTCCATGGATTGTGGTAACAGCAACCCCCAACTGTTTGCTATTAAAAATAAATAACTGGAAATGTAATATTCAGGTAATATTCATAACTTAGATGCTGACCATAGATCTAAGAAATGCACCAAAGGCTTGAAATGTGCAAGAGGATCAAATTAGATGTCTATTGAGGTGAGTCGCCATAGCGGCTCTTAGTCACTACAAGGGATGATTCTGCATATCTGATTCAAATAAACATACTGAATAAATTATAAGCAAACAAGTTTCTCTATAGCCTGATTTCTCAAAGATTCCTATTGTTTAGGCTTGGGACCTGATTTCTTCAAGGTCAGGTGGGTCCTTGCTATCTCTACTGTAACTTCTTTCTGTCCTAATACTCTTAAGTCTTTGCTGATTTCACTGTGTAGAGAGGGTCAAATGAATTCAGGAAAGTCCCCTATTCACTTTGCTCACTTGTAGAATCAAACTCAGACTGAACTATTAAAGCCCAGATACTTTCTTCCTCACGTTCAGTTTCCAGCTGGGAAGGAACAGGAAGTGCCAAAATACTTGAAAAAAAAAGACTGTTCTTGTGGTATTTCCAGCTGGGGCCAGAAGCAAATGTGTCTTGAAATCTCACACAAAAGCCTTGTTACCCAAGATTTCCAGCCTGACCTTTCAATACATAATAGATTTGACTAGTTCAGATAACCCTTCAGAAGTTCAGATGATTATTTGAACTCCAAAAACTGAGATTTCCCCATAAACACTATGGCTACTTTGTCAACAGAAGATACAAAGAAGAATACATATGTGGCACACTCATCTGATTACTTACCAAGAATCCTTTTTTGAAGTTTTTAATTTACTAATTTTACCATTTTAATCATGCTACTTTTTGAGTCCTAATATAAAAAGCAAACTAAACATTTCGGACCTTAGCAGGACACACCCATTATTATCTATTCTATTTCTAGTATGTTCAGAAACACTTACAGAACAAAATCACTGCAATTCCCTGCAGTCAGAAGTTGGCAGTATTTCTGTTCTACTTGAGTGGATGAAGAGCAGGCCAGGTGGTGAATGACAAATAACTCTAAAAACAATTTCAAAATTCAAAATGTAAATTAATGCACCAGTCACTATAATTTACAGCTCTTTTTTGCAAAGAGGTGCAAGAGTGTTACAAAAATCAGGAGATGGAACAATAGCCTGGAAATTGCTGCATTATATTAATTAAGAATTGTATTCATGTGCTTCAATAAACATCTCAGCTACAATAGTCACACCCTAAAATATTTGTCAATGCATAGCTACTGTTATTCAAATTGTTTTAATGTAACCTTGTATTAATCTCTTGGAATCCTGATATAATTTAATGTGTGTGTATACACAAGTTTGTATATATACATAGAAGTATTATATTTAATATACATGCACGTATTACACATGAACATCTACACAGTACTTGAAATAGTTTTGTTTGTATATTTATATTAGAATGTGAAGAGGGAAGGGGAGATGTGTCATAGATTAATAATTAACTGTTTTATTTCAGTGCTTTACCTTTCAGGCCTTCTGCCATTGTTTAAAACTCAGGGCATGGTTACACTTACAAGATTATAGCGCTATTGGTTATAGCGGTCCCCTTATACAGTAATATGTATAGCGCTATTGTATGTCCACACTCAGATGCGCCAGCAGTATAGCATGGCCACATTTGGGGCACTTAATGCAGCAGTAAGAGCAGCACATTAGGGCAGGTATCCCAGCATTCAGCTGGGTGCAACGTGCTTTTTAAACGAGGAGGGTGAGGGGGGACGTGTTGTGTGTATGCGGAGGGAGAGAGACAGTGGTTTTTCCAATCTTCCGAAAGCCTGTCAGCGAGCCTCCGTTCACAGAAGGCTTTGTTTTCACACAGGCTCCCTCCTTAAACATTTGCACTGCTTATCTGCTGAGTTAAGAGAGAAACTCTAAAGAGGTATTTCCGCATTCCTCCAGCCGAGTTCAAAACAAAAGGAAGAGACGTCAATTGCCTTAAATGGCTCTAGGCATCTCCAGAGATCACTTGCAGCGCAGTGGGTGTCCACATTCTTGCTGTAGCGCTACAGCAGCTGCGCTACAGCCCTTATTCCCCATGCGGAGGTGGATTACCAGGAGCGCTATAACTCCGCAGTTATAGCGCTCTACGTGCCTTGCCAGTGTGGACAGGGAGGAGGTTATAGCGCTCGTGGGGGCTTTATAGCGCTATAAAGTGCCAGTGTAACCAAGCCCTCACTAATTCTTCATTTTTTTGATTCCTCACCATCAATGTTCATAAAATGGCATCATCTAGCTCACCGAGTTGGGAGAGGTTCTACATTATTGGTACACACTGATAGGAAAGGTCCACATGTTTTTTGTCATAATTCTAATGTAATTCAGTAGCAACTAGGATCCTACCTTCTATATATTTATTTAGGAAGTGTTAACAGGTTTAAAAATCCTTGCCATGAAAATATCAGAAATACATAATCATTGCAACAGTGGGTTTTGTTTAAAGAGACATTATACAGGAATATTGTCATCAGATCTCTCTCTTTAACAGGGTGAGCATCATCACAACTTAGGGTCTTGTTTTCTATAACTTAATTCATTTTACACAAATTTAGTGCATGTCACTGGAGAGCATATTTATTAGATTTCAACAGTATAGATATCTTATCTTTGCACTTGACAGAGTATGTCAAAATCAACAGAAGCAACAGACAGGCAGCAAGATGGCAGTCAAAAGAAAGATCCAGCGCAGCATTGTCACCAGAACTTAATTAGGTTACAAACAGACAGAGCAAAAACTCCTTAATTTTTCAATGAATTGCCAAACAAGTGGAATGAAGGGAAAAGAAACAGAGTCCTTATAATACTACCACTTACATGAGTCAGACAATATAAACCCTTGGAGGTCCTGATGTAGAAAGCAATATACACTGAAGGTAAGCACAATGCTTGAGAGCATTTCTAGAGGTTATCATAACTTTTCCATGTTGACACTGAATTTCCCCCTCTACCCTCCCTTCCCAACAACTGCAGCTCTGATCACCTACAGAGAAGAAAAACCTGCCATCTCCACTCCTCACATATCCCCACTTCATTTCCTGAAGCCCAATCCTAGCTGAGCCACTAACCAAGGAAAACTTCAAACTTCATCCTCAGCCTGCCTCTTCCTGTGTCATAACCACCCTTGCCATCCCTGTGTCCCGTCAGAGCATGACAATAATAACACCGTCAAGAAAGGTCACACTCATGCCTACACACATTGACTTACCACCTCTGTGCTACCCTTCCTGTCATCAGTGCTTCTGCAGATCACAAGCATACACCACACAGCTCTTAGACACCCAGATGGCTTCAGCCCCCCTTATATGGCACAGTGCAAATAGAAACCGGCATTCCTCTAGAACACAATGATAAACAGTGTGTGTTGGGGCGGGGGAGGGAATAGTGTTTGTTTGGCTGTCATACAAGGTACTGGTATTTCACTATTCCAAGTTATGTGGTGTTTCTCATGTGCAGTGTTTTGTGTGTGAGATGAATGAGTCAGACTTTGTATGTGTGTGTGTGTGATGTTTTAACACAAATAGTGTTTGTGTCATCTGTGGTATTTGTTTCAGTGCCCTCTGTGTCGGATGCGTGTCTGCTATGTGTGACACACGGTGTCAGTGTGAAGTGTGTGTTTGTTTGAGGTGTACGGGGAGTATACATTACTCTGTGTTATGCATTCCACACAGTCTGTGTTGTATGCCAGTGCCTTGCAATAGCGTACTGTGCCATCAAGTCAGCATGTGCCAGGCTGTCATTACAATGTGTTGTTGTGCCAATGTCATGCAGTGTTTTGAGAAGCACTGTGTGTGGGTGCCATGCAGTAGGTGTTGTGTGGCTGTGTGTCAGAGCCATGCAGTGTATTGCGAGGCAGTGTGTGTCGGTGCCATGCAGTGTATTGCGAGGCACTGAGTGTCGGTGCCATGCAGTGTATTGCGAGGCAGTGTGTGTCGGTGCCATGCAGTGGATTGTGAGGCAGTGAGTGTCGGTGCCATGCAGTGGATTGTGAGGCACTGTGTGTCGGTGCCATGCAGTGGATTGTGAGGCAGTGTGTGTCGGTGCCATGCAGTGGATTGCGAGGCAC